>JASDQU010688448.1:88682-103153 GCA_032191745.1 Picea mariana
TATTGAAGAAGCAGGTTGTCAAGCCCATGAGCAATTCTTTGGGCGAGAGAATTGCTGGGGATTGATTTCTATAGGTGATAAAATGCAGCTACATTGCTCTGAGACTTTCGGTTTGGCATGTTGTTGAAGCCCTAGAAGGGAAGTGGGGCAGTCGAGGGATTGTTGAGCAGAGAAGGGGCACACTTCCTTGGGTGGGATAGGCATGTGTGGAATGAGAGGTTGTAGGCTATTAGTTGAGTGAGAACCTGAGACAAAGTCTTTCCTATTGTCTATGAGCCTTAGCCTGGATAGGAATTCCTTTACCCTGGGTGGAGTTCAGTCCCAGCTCGGGGGTGATTCACTGTTGAGCGTGATGAACAGTGTAATCTATGGCTGGGAGCTTTGTGGACAGTCTATAATAAGTTGGTGACAAACTTTCTAAGATAAGTACCAATTGTATGATATATGGATATGTTTTTTGTTATTTACATGCCCATGTTACAATTTTATCATATATGTGACTATGAATGCTTGTGTGCTTATGGGTAATTTCCTATAAATGATGCATATTGGTAATTACTATTATTTGTAATATAAAATTCGTGTTACAGAAAGTGATTGTTTGTTTATGTTAGATGTAAAGCATTCACGAGGGTGTTGTATGTATATGTTTTAGTTTCATTCATTCTAAAGAGTAAATTTAGGTGGCATTTCTTAGTTGACAACTAGGTATGCTACTGTAAGTTTTGCAGTATGGGAATGAAATATGTTCCCTAGAATAGCATGTCCCGGCCTGATGGTTGGGAATGTTACCGATTGGCATCAGGGCATGAGTGGTTTCTCTATAGTGGCATACCCCGGCGTCAAGTTGGTCGAGGGGATCATTACAGAGGGAAAACTCTTGGGACATATAGTATCAAAAGGAGTAAAAATAGACCCAAAAAGAGTGAAAGAAAAAAAATATATTGCTATACCTAGAAACATGAAAGAAATACAATCTTTCTTGGGTAGAGTCAACTTCCTGAGAAGATCCATCCCAAATTTTCCTGATATGGTTAGTCATATCACTAACATGTTAAAGAAAAATCATGAAGTGAAGTGGACCCCCGAGGCTAGAGAATATTTTCAAATAATCAAAGAGGCATTGGGAGAATCCCCAGTTTTAGTCAGCCCGAAATATGATAAGGACTTCTTCATTTTTTCTTTTTCTTTATAACATAGTATTGTTGTTGTCTTGTTGTAGAAAAACAATGAAAATTAGGAGCAACCCATAGCCTTCTTCAACAGGGATTTGGGGGATGAAAAATTGAAATATAGTAATATAGTAATATAGAAAAACAAGCATATTCCCTGGTTAAGTCATTTAAAGCATTCATAGATTATATATTACACTCCAAAACTTTTATTTTGTACCTAACAGTTCCATCAAGGACATCCTCACACAACCTGATAGTGAGGTAAGAAGAGGCAAATGGATTGCCAAGATGCAGGAGTATGATTTGGAAATAAATCCCACCAAGTTGGTAAATGGACAAGGGATAGACAAAATCATGGTTGATTCAAAGTAAAAGTCCATTGATTTAAATTCCCTGACAACAAACATCATGACAACATAGCAAGGAGAGGATGAAACAAACAAACCATCTCTTGAGGTAAGCCCTAAGTTCGTTGAATCTGATTAGTATAAATATGTTATTTTCTACCTTCAGAATCTAAGTTTCTCACCAACATGGGACAAAGCTAAGACCATGTATATCAAGCTCAAGGATGTGAAGTACTATATTTTTGGAGAAAATTTGTTCTAGAAGGACCTAGTAGGAATATTGTTGAATTGCCTTACTAAAGAAGAAACTGAGGAAATTATCAATGAATTTCATAAAGGGATATGTGGAGGTCTTCATGCATGGAAAGATATTGCATATAAAATAATAATAGATGGATATTATTCTCCCTTGTTATTTTATGATGTGAAATGCATGGTTAGGGTTAGTGTATAATGTCAGATGTTTGCAAGGAAGTATAAATTGTAACCTCTCTCACTTAGGACTTTCAAAACAAAAACACCCTTCCAAAAATGGGGATTAGATTTCTTTTGTGAAATCAACCCAAATTTAAGTGGGAATTACAAATGGATCCTAACAACCACAAACTACGTTACCAAATGGGTGGAGACAATCCCCATTAGGGAATCAAATAATACCGTCATCATCAAGTTCCTTGAAGAGAACATTTTAGAAAGGTTTGGATTCCTTAGAAATATTATAACTGATAATTCCCAAGCCTTTAAATCTTCCAATATGATGCATTTCTGTCAAAAATATAATATAGAGCTGGGGAATTCCACTACATATTATCCACAAGGAAATGGTTTGGCTGAGTCATCCAATAAGAACCTCATTAAGATCATCAAGAATATGTTGTCCCAAAACAAGAAAGCTTGTGATTCCCACCTAAAATATGCAGTATGGTAAGATAGAGTGAGCATCAAGATATCCCTTGGTACTTCTCCATTCCAGCTGGTATATGGACTAGAAGTTATTTTTCCCATCCAAATTAGTATTCCTATGATGAAACTGCTACAAAATGAAGAGGCATAGTTAGATTATATACAGAGAAGAATCATCCAAATAATTGAAGTCCAACATGTAAGAGATCAGGTACAACTAAAGTATCAAAATAAATAAGAAAGAATGAAAGAAATATTTGATAAGAGTGCCAATGAGAGAACCTTTATGATAGGAGATATAGTCTTAAAATGGGATTCTAGAAGAGAATCAAAGGGGAAACATGGAAAATTTGACAACCTATGGCTTGGGCCTTTCAAGATAGTTGCAACACAAGACAACAACACATATGAGTTGGCACAATTAGATGGAGAATTGTTTGGGGCTCCTGTTAATGGGAATTTCTTCAAACATTTTCTGCGGTATTGAATGTTGCAAAATTTTCTACCTTGTACATAAATAAATCTTTTCCCATTCTTGTTATATATATATATATATATATATATATATATATATATATATATATATTCCAATTTTACTTCATTCACCATATTTTACGTGAGCAACAAGTTTGGGTATTCACTTTAAGTTGTTGATAAATTTTGTTTCACCTCTCGGATTAGATTTTTAGGTGCACAAGGAATTATTTTTTTAATGCAGAATCCATAATCAAAAAAAAAGAAGGCACTTCATCTGTAGTTCTCAGTAGACCATGGGGGTATGTTGTCCCTATTGGAGCTAATGTTAGTATTGGATTTGATCCAGTCATTAGTATGCACGTTGATCTAGATTGTGAGGTCAAAATTCAAGAACAAGAGGAAAAAGGGGAACCCACATAGCTCATTGATTGAGAGAAGTCATCCTAAGCTTAAGCGTCCCCAAAATAATTGTCATAAAATCAGGCCCTAAGGGCCTAGGGATGAGTTTCAAATACCCAAGCGCTTATCGGGAGGACAAGGGAGCTAATAGAATCCAAAATAGGATTAAACCCTCATCCAAATTGAATCATATCACAATACCAAGGCTTAAGGGGAAAGCGTCAGCAAAGTTGCGGAGTTAGTTATCTAATGACAACAAGTGAGACTGATCAACGAATAGGGATGCATGTCACACTGGAAATATTTTCAGGAGTTAACGCAACATTGGGGTGTGATGATAGTTTAAAGGAGCTACATGGCGAATAACCAATGGTGTTGCATGGTATGATACAAAAAATTAAAACCACTCCCCTAGGGTTGTAACAGTGGTATTCTAATCCCGACAGGTTTCATATCCACCAACTCATTGTGTATCTTTCCATCCATGCAATGCCACCTGGAGAAATCATAACAGTCCACTTGAACACCGAGTAAGCTGATGAGGACCTTATGAGTCAATGAAATATATTTTCAAGCCTATCAAGAATAACCACCTGTAATGAGAAGGCCAACCAATATTTTTTCCACCATATCAAACCTAGCCACACACATGTTGAGTCCCTCAGCACACTTAAACATTGACTTGGACAAATTCGAAGCTACCACATGTCCATGGGTCCATGGTGATGTCAGCACGATGTCATATAAATTTAATGAATTTTCCATGAACTTAAAAAGGCTCTGAACCATAGGGAAAAGGAAATGTGTTTCGAACAAGGGCACGAGGGAGAATGTCTTAGGTGAGTGGGGGATTTACTGATGGATTTCCAAATCAATTAGAAAAATTGTGACATGTAACATGATGTCTAGCCTTAGATCCACATCCTTTCAATCATCATCATTATGCTTCATGCACCTGAGAGATTCCAACAATCATCACCTCGACATGTGCATTCACGTGAGCCTAGGATCTTCATAGATCATACCAAGTGTGGAAAATTGTTACCTCTTATCAGCTATCTGTGAAAACACATGTCAAGATATTATAAGAGAAAACCATGGAGATCATGAGCCACCAATCTGTAAGTAATATGGTCTCTAAAGATGAGTTACTCGAATTCCATGTGTTTTAGATGATTATCCATTTGTGTCAGCCCTCCACTCAGGAGTGGATGATGAACCATATTGGCCACAAATGTTGGGAGAGTGTGTTCTACGCTTCTTTAAGAGAGGAATATACCTCTCTGGTATCATTATCTTTATCTTAAGGATGAAATGGAATTCAATAATTTACCCTACGACGCAATGGCCAATCCAATCAGTGCATTGGAGAATCTTGAAGCAGAGGATTCAAGGGATTGGTCGATTGTACCCTATGTTATTGGCTTCTTCCAGCTAGAAGGAAACATTTAGCCTATCATCTCGACAATTGAGGTAAAAGTTTCACGATGCAATAATTGGAATCAATTGAGCCATCCAGAAAGACTCAAATAAAGGCTCAATTGTAGGAGGAGAACACACCCAATAATTGTATCAACAAGGCTCGTCTGGTGGTAGAAATTGGTTTCTTCCTAGTAAAATTAGGAAAAATTAGTTGAAAAGATGGGAACAGTAATGAAAACCAGACACTATTTCAAGATTTTGGCAATTCGTTATCAATATTCAAGAAGCAGTATTGGTCCAAACGAGCGGTTTTCTCTCAAGAAAAAGTATCTATAAATTAATGGAAGGAGCTCATTTTTAGGGTCGAATTTTTGGGGAATTTAAGAGTTTCTTATAACCATGGATGTTTGACCAAGATCCTCTCAAACAAAAACAAAATTTCAAGGATGCAGGCTTTACGAGATTCATCCCCTGCGTTATGCTTTAGTCAATGCTTCTTTCTGTGTAAGTGTTCTTGTAAAATCCATCCCTCTCATCTCATGGGTTCTTGTATTAGATCCCCATTAATAACATCTTGAGCAACAAGTTTTATCACATGTTCAATGTTACTGCATGTTGTTTAGATTATGATACTGAAGTGATTTCCATTGAATGTATCACCACTTCTTGTCATTTTTTCATGTGTTTAATGATATGCAGAGGGTACCTCCATGGATTTAAATGTATGAGAATTTTTACTATTTGATGCATGATTTAATGATCAGACACAACTATTAAAACTACGGAATTATTAATTTCTCAACACATTGTTCTTTCCATAAACTGTGAGATTCACCTTAAAGTTGTCTCATGTGTTTATTTTGTATTTCTTCAAAATACATATCTTCCCAACTTAAAATCAAATTGTTTGAAGCACTTGTGGACAAATGCCTCTTGAGGTTGAATGTTTTGATATTTGGTCTAGGGTTGTTTGAGGGTCAAGATTTCTATAAGAGAGAGAGAAAAACTTACCCACAATTTTTCCTAATTTATGTTTTTATCAGCATGGATTTAAGGCTTGCTTTGAGTCTTATCCCCTGGGATGCCTCAACATAGTTCCATTAATAGGCTAAAAAATCTCAAGAAACAACATACACCATCACACATGAAAACAAGTGCAAATAAATTCTTAGAGCCCTTCATTCCATTTTTGGATAGGTCTAGGACACAACCACCACTACAAAATGATTTATTTTACTCCTCTTGATACATTAATCTCTTTAGAAATTATTGGGACATGACTTTTTGGACTAGTTTTGGGAATTGTGTGCAACACATGCAAAAGAAGGAAAGGCAGTTGGCACACTTTCAGGATCAGTGCAGGCGAAAGGAGGAAAACAATTAGAAGTCGATAGGAATTTTGTTCCATTGATATGGGCTAAGACTTAATGTAATTGTATAAATATGTAAGGGTTTTGGGATATATAGGTAGAGAGTGAATGAATATCTTAGCGAGTAATAAGATCTAAGTGTGCATTGTATGCGTGAATGTAAGAGTGAAAAGAGATGGATAGAGGAAATGAGAACGACAAGGGCATAATGTGTGAGCGCAGTGTGCACATTTTTAAGGGATTCCAAATAATATAATAAGAAGTCGATCATTGTAGACATATCCCATCTTAGGTGAATCACGTTAAATATGGTGTCTATGTGTTATGATGTGATTTTTTTGTTTATTGTGCGCATATAATACTACCTCCCATGCGGAAACTTGGTTCCTGTAGTTCCCATAGATACCTTGAGTGAGAATTCATGTAACATACCCAACCACCCACAGGCCTGGGCATGCTACTTCAAATCAAACACTTCAAAACTAATTTCAAATTTTCGATGGAATTTAATTAATAAATAATGAAACAATATTCAATAATGGTAGTGGAGTATTTCGGCCATGAGGGGATTTTTTTTTTTAAATGCAAGATAAAAAATGCTCCACCCACTAACTAGAATGAAACAATTATTGTTTTTTTTTAAATGCAATAAAATGATTTCAAATGCAATGTTTTTTGCTTCCTTACTTCCAATGAAATATTTCAATGTTGAGGAAAAGGATTACGAAGAAAAAAATACAAACAAAACATGCACTCAATAAAGAAATGAAATAATCCAAATGTCAGAATGCTTCTAACGCAAATTCAAACAAGAACCTAAATCTGTAAAAACAGAAGGGAAATCAATTTTTGAAAACCTCAAAAGCAAAGATGAATAATCAATGAAAAGTTGCAAAAAGGCCAAAGAGTTCAGGAGTAACAAAAAATAAACTCAATAACAAGGCTTGACGCAACCTATACAATATTCAAATTAATGAAAAGCACTCTAAAATCAACAAGTGAAACACTTAGAAGTTTTGGGAATAAATAGTGAAAAAAAATTGAAAGTTTGCAAGTGATAAAGATCAAAACTACTAACAATAAAGATTGTACCAAAGGATAAGGTTAACCTTGGAAACTATGAACTTTTCACAATTTGATAAGAGATAATAATTCAAAAGAGGCCAAAAAAGTGATAAACACAAACCTTCAATCAATCAAAGTCAAAAGCAAACCCAAAAGACTTTGATGCAAAGATCCGAGTCAAAACATTTGAGGAAACAGAGGCAAAAGGGCTTAAAATTGACTCAGGAAGGAGACTATCGCTCATGTTATAATGCAGACAGGGCGATGATCAAGGTTCATTGTTCCATAAAACATTGTTGGAGAGAAATAATGAAGAGATTATCGCTCTGTAGGCCACTAACATGGAGGGATGAAACCTGAGAAATGGTAAAAAAATCTCAAAATTTTCCCAAATTTAAAGAAAATCAGATTATTAGCTCAGAATACTTCCCAGTAATGTTGATGGAAGAGAAGAGTTCAAATAAGAAGAAAATAACCAAAAATGTCAAGCACGCAAAAAAATTCAAGAGAGCTAGAAACCAAGGAAAACATCAAAGTTCTTCCCAAGTATGGTCGCCATTTTTCCATTGTGGTGAATTCCCCCTGCAGAAAGGTGAAACCCCCCTTGGATACAATTTCCTTTGATCTAGGACATAAGGAAACAAATGGACACTAACTTCCCCTTAAGACTAATTTATATGTTCATTAATGAAATCATAAGAGAGAGAGAGAGAGAGGAAAATGTAGATGGCTTACCTCTTTCCTGTAGGTTTTCCTCGCTACTCCAACTGTTGAACTTGATCTCCAAGATTCTAGTATGGAAGTATTCCTCCTACAAGAGACAATGAAATCCTCATCTGCTACTATATATAGTTAGATGAAAGTATATTTATCTATGCTGGACTGAAACAAGAAAAAGATAGACATTCATGAAATGAACAATGCAAACATTAAGATAAATAGGCCAAGTTATATATTAAAAGTGGAAAGAAATGGAAGATTTACAACCTCAATGAAGATATTGTAGCAACTCCCTCTCCTTTTTCCAGCCCCTTTGTGCATTTCCAAATGATAGGTATGATTCTATGAACTACCTCCTCACAAGATCAAAGGTTTGACACTCTGAAAAACCCTCCTCCCTCTCTCTTGAATATCACTAAATCAGAGGTATGATATTCCCAAGTTCCCCCCTTAAGCTCTCACATAAGGAATTTAAATAATTTTCCATTTGAGAATTAACTCAAGAATCCAAGGAGAATATCAGTCACTAGATCCACTAAATTGGGATCTCCAAGATTTTTAGAGAGAAAATATATCTCAAGGATTTTAGGGAGAAAATATCTCTCAAGATCCATCAAATTAGGATATTGGTTTGAGAAAATCTCTCAACCATCCATGAGAATATCAACTTCTCCTTGAGATTAGGAAACTAGATGTGAGGTGGATTCTCACACTAAATTAATTTCTTTTTTTCAATAAAAATGAATAACACATGTGCACATAGTATTTTGACCTTCATATGATAAATTTCTCCCTCAACATGTCTAGTGATCATGACAAACACTCTATCACTAAAGTGTGACAAATAGGTGTGTAATAGATGCAGATATGGTTAAATATCTTATTGTGTGATATGATTTGTATAACACAAGTCTTTCATAACTACATAAAAACTTGAGGCCAAGTTTTTCTCCAAGAGAGGAAGTATGAAATTCCCCACTTTGCCTAACTTTGCTTTGAGAAGGAATAGGAGGTTAATCCAAGGATTGACTAAGGAGTTTAATAACCATGTTTTTTTACTATTCGCTATACATGTGACCTGTGGAATATACTTAATTAACAAAATGTAATTGATATTCATAATTGTTGAGTTGATTATCATATACATTATGATAGATATATTCTTAGATATTGAAATTAATACTTATGCTATGAACAAGTGTGAGTTGTGCAAAGTGGACAAGACCTATAGGACTCCTTGGTGGATTTTATTAAATGAAGAGGAATGCTATGGAATCCAAATTATTTGTGAAATATTAATGAAACCAATCGACTTTCATAAAATTGCAGAAATCCACTTGCAAAACTACCAACTTGTTAAGGGTAGCATGCCACTTGAAATTAATTTAGTTATATTATACTTTGACGTAATTGATATGAATGGGTGCATATTTTTTCAATGTAAATGGTGAATCCTTTCCAAGTTTCCAACAAATGGGTGTGGGCCATAACCAATGAATCCTCAATAGAGGCATGGAGTCTGAACAAAGGTGGTAGTTTCAATAGAGACATGATGCCTATGTTTCGATAATATAGGTGATGATTATGATCAGGGGTTGTGTGTTAGAAAGCAATGGATGTGCTCATTTAACCATAGACAATATAGAAATATTGTCACCCAACCATAGGCTGAAGCCACCCCCGAGCACCTTAACCTTGACAAAGAATGATTTTGGAAGAAAACCAATAGCCAACCAAGGATAATGCATAAATATAACCAAGAGTGATCAGAAGGTCCAACCATAACCAACAGAAAGTCTGACCCTAAACCAGGAAACCAAATTGCGGCAACTATCGGCTACAGCTGCTCCCCATAATTACGCACTAGCCTAATTCCTGTAGTGTGCACTTGTTCCCAGCTGAAATTATGAGTAGTCTGTACAAAATGAGGTCTGGATGCTTGTATTTATACTATTTCTTGAGTTGTCTGGGCCAACTTCTCATTCTAGAGACTAAATACTTAATATTAATTATTTCCTTGAGCCGAATTTTCTTCTAGGGTTATGTTCAATGCGTTAAGGTTACTTCTTGCTTCCCGGAATATTCTATTCTCATCAGGGTTACACATGGAGGTAACTACCTCCCACAACTACCATAATATCAACACTCCCTCCTAGCTAGGGAAGTATTGAAGGCAATGGTCTTGAGCACAAACATACCATTCAACTGGTAGCATCATCATAGTCGTATAGACTATCTCATGACTAGATCACGAGCACCATCATCACTACCAGTGCCATATGAAAATATCAACTGCATCATCTCTCAAAACCATACTCCATGTGAGTAATCATACATGATGTTGAATAAGTCACTCACTCCAAGGAGTGATACAAGGACCATTCTTCTAATCTGGAAATACGTCCTAGAAGAATGACTATCCCAACAGATGATAAAAGTTGCACCATGGACTACAGAGACCATTCATATAGAAATTTCAATCTAGGACTATTTTCTAATCAAGTCATAGAGATTCATCTCAACCTATATGCCTTAGAAAATATCGGTCCTGAACCATTTTCCTAATCGGGCCACAATCTGTGCCTTAGGAAATATACTAGTCCATATCATGTCAACAAATTGTCACCCTGGACTATTCTCTTTAGAGAGAATATCTGTCCACCATCAATATGTTCTATCTAGACCATTCTCTTCCTGGAGAATGTCTATTCACAAGCACACTGACTATTCATCTGGATGATAATCATTTTCAACACTATTAATGGTCTACATGGAAATCAGAACAATGTCATTCAATAGAACACAATTGTGTCTATCCATAGTAGTACATAACTACAATCCAATGGTACACTACTGTAACAAGTAGAAAACAACTACTTAATCAGTGACACATAGTCACAACCAGTGGAACACATCCACCATAGTAGCATACATCTATTGTCCAGAGACATACAGTCTCCATAGCAATCATATCATCTGATATCAACCTGCACAGAAAAACAATGTCATGATATAAACTGAATTATCTGGGCCATTCTTCCACTCACATCTGTGAGATCTGGAAGAGCATCTTCCCTCAGAAGGTAAAACATCATTCATGAGCTTCTGGACTATTCTCCTCAAGCATAGAAGAACAAGTGCCCTGATTTCTGAGCTTGGACCATTCACCTATCTGGTCCATTCCTCCGGAACTAAACAAAGTGTGACCTGGAGAGAATGATTCTGCCCTAGGGAATGCTTGTCCCTAATTGTTGAACCTAGACCATTCACCTATTTGGGCCATTCCTCTGGCACTAAACAAAGTGAAACCTAGAGAGAATGAATCTTCCCTAGGGAATGACTATCTGGACCATTTCCTAAGGACATGATTGTCCTGCACCAACCTCCAAAATGGACCATTCTTCGAATGTAATATACCAGATATAAAATGTATGCAGAACTGAAATAAAATTCTAGTAATGGAAGAATAAAAACAATATAACTAGAACATTCACCACAATAACACTCAAATGATATAAGAATAACAATAGAAATAACACTTTGAATCTGGAAGCAATTTTCATGGGCCTCTTCGAGGGGGAAACCTCCAGTTGAGTAGATCTCTATTACAATAATATCCAAGCTAGGCTTCTCATACCCTCGACTCCTATTTATACTAAAAAGAAGCATCTAGAGGAATATCCTTCTAGAAGTGGAAGCTTCTATTAGGTCTTCTTACATCCACTTTATTCTGTTTTATTGAAAGGCCTTATTAATATTGACCTTTATTACATATGAATATATTGTTCTACTTATGTGCGGGTTAGGACCCTAACATGTCCACCCCCTTAAAAACAACCTTGTCCTCAAGGCTTGAGATGAGGAAATTGTTGCAGAATGGTAGATGGTTCCCAAGTGGCGTCTGTTGGAGTTGTATCTTTCCACTGGACTAGCACTTCCTTGATGGTTCTCTGACGTAGGCAACGCTCATGCTGGTCCAAAACTGCTTCTGGTTGTAGCCAAATGGATCCTTCTTTAGCTAACTCTAGAAGGTTGGTTTGAATTTGGCACTTAGATCCAATTACCTTCTTTAAGCATGAAATATGAAAAACAGGATATAGCTTTGAATGGATGGGAAAAGCTAACTGATAAGCGACTTGTCCCACACGCTTGAGTATGGTATAAGGAACATAAAATTTGGGCACTAGCTTCTGACAATGCTTGGCCTTGAGGGAAGTTTGCGTGTAAGGTTGCAGTCGAAGAACACCTGATCCCCTTCTGCAAATTGACGTTCAGAGTGACCTTGATCTGCTTGTTGCTTCATGTGATTCTGTGCCATGACTAAATTCTCTTTGAGGGTACGGAGAATAACCTCTCAAGCTGTAAGTGTTAGGTCAACCACCTGGACCTTCGAGGCACCCGGTAAGTATGAGAGAAATGAAGGTGGCTTCTTTCCATATACTGCTTCAAAAGGAGTCATGTGTGTAGTTATATGGTATGAAGTGTTGTGCCACCATTCAGCTAGGGGTAACCATTGAGCCCACTGATTTTTTTTTTTCGAGGCAAAACACCTCAAATATGTTTCCAAACACTTGTTGACAACTTCCATCTGGCCATCAGTCTGGGGATGATAAGCTATGTTGAGATGCAATTCGGTGCCTTATATCTTGAACAGTTCTTGCCAAAAATTTCTTGTGAAAGTTGGGTCGCGATTAGAAACAATAGAGTGTGGCATGCCATGAAGCTTGAAGACATGATCCATGAATATTTGAGCCACCGTGGATGTTGTAAACAGGTGTTGAAGGGTGCAGAAATGAGCATACTTGGAAAGAAAATCAACAACCACCATGATGACAGATTTATTTCCCGATTTGGGTAAGCCGGTAATAAAATCCATAGAGATATCCTTCCAAATAGCAGGTGGAATCGAGAGTGGTTGTAGTGTGCCCCATGATTTGACTGTTTCTCCCTTTTTGCATTGACACACATCACATTCAGCTACAAAATTACGAATTTCCTATTTCATACCATCCCAGAAAAAGGAATGTTTGACCCTTTCATAGGTTTTGGTGAACCCGGAGTGCCCTGTTGTGGGTGTAGCATGAAGCTCAGAAAGTACCATGGATTTAAGCTTTGATTGTTTACTTAAATACAAACAGCCTTTGTATCGAAGTTCCTCATGGAGCCAAGAGTACCCTGGGGAAGCTGGAGCCTTGGACTGCAATTGGTGGATCAACTGCGAACTTTTGGGATCTTGTAGCCATTCCTGGCGAACAGCTTGGAGCCAATCTGGTACAATGAATGAAAGAGAAAAAAGGGATCCTTCGTCTTCATATTTTCAGGAAAGTGCATCCATAACCACATCGTCTTTGCCTTTCTTATAAATGATCTCATAATCATATCCAAAGAGTTTAGTCACCCATTTTTGTTGTTATGGGGAGGAAATGCATTGTTCCAAAAAATACTTGAGGCTTTGATGGTCTGTCTTAATTTGGAAACGTTTCCCCAATAGATAAGGATGCCATATATCCATGACATGTAGAATAGCCAACATTTCCTTTTCATAGATGGATTTGCCCAGATTTATTTCAGATAGTTTCTTACTGGTAAAGGCCAAAGGTCAACCCTCTTACATAAGGACAACACCAATTCCCTTCCCTGAGGCATCACATTCCAACACAAAGGTCTTTGTGAAATCATGAAGGGTGAGGACTGGAGTGGTGCACATGGCCATCTTCAAGGTCTGAAAAGCTTGAGCAGTGGTTGGAGTCCAAGTGAAAGAGTTCTTTTTTAGGAGAGCAATGAGAGGTGCTGCAATCTTCCCATAATTCTTAACAAACTTGCGATAATACCCTGTTAAGCCTAGAAATCCATGCAATATCTTAAGATTCTTTGGGTGAGGCCAATATTGCATAGCTTCAATATTTTTAGGATCCACCCTCACGCCATCTTTTCCAACCAGATGACCCAAGTATTCTACTTCTGAGGCGCCAAAATCACATTTAGACTGTTTCAGGAAAAGTTGGTGCTGAGAGAGTAGATGGAGAACTCGATCCACATGAGCAAGATGGTTTGTCCAGGTTTTGCTACAGATGAGGATATCATCAAAGAAAACTAAGACAAAATGTCTTAGAAAAGGATGGAAGACATGATTCATGAGGCTTTGGAAGGTGGAGAGGGCATTACACAAGCCAAAGGGCATGACCAAAAACTCATAGTGGCCCTCATGATTTCTAAAGGCAGTCTTGGGAATGTCTGCCTCTTTCATATGTATCTGGTGGTAGCCCGAATGAAGATCCAGTTTAGTGAAGAATTGGGTGCCACTCAATTCATCCAGGAGGTCATCAATGATAGGAATGGGGAATTTGTCTTTGATGGTAAGTTTGTTGAGGACACGAAAGTTAGGACACATTCGCCAAGAACCTTCTTTCTTCAGGACCATGACCACAGGAGATGAGTAGGGGCTTGTACTTGGGTGGATAACGCCTGCATTAAGGAGTTCCTGGACCATTTTCTCAATTTCATTTTTTTGGAAAAAGGGGTGACGATACAGACGAATATTGGGAGGAAGGCTTCCGGGTACAAGGGGAATGGAATGCTCATGAACACCACAG
>JASDQU010688449.1:0-15700 GCA_032191745.1 Picea mariana
ATACAATTATTGTTTATAGTATCAGGTTGGTTTGGATGTTGAATGTGTTACAGTTTTTCCTCTGGAATTATTTCAATAATTTTAAGACCTGTAACCTTCTGTTCCTTAATATTTTCTTTTGTTAGAAAACCCGCCTCCCTTTCTTTATTGTGATTGAAATATAAGATTCTTTCCAGATTAAAGCCTTATATTTCTCTGTGTTATGTTTCATTGTTTTTTACAATTTCATAATTATCAATGAACCAGGAAACGGCCTTACTTGTGTTTTCATTTTCTGTTTTAAGTTTTAAAGTTGTTTTATCAATATCTTACCTGAATGTCTGAAGTAACAAACTTATAAAAACCTTTTTTATAAAAATATAAAAAAAAAATCAATCACCCATGACAGTCCCTAACGGGAGGCAACCAAACGTAGAACCCAGTTTACAAGATCAAACCAGCATAGCACTGAACCTATTTAACACCATCTTACAAACTGCAACAAATAGAACTGAGTTAGAACGATCGTGGGCAGTGATTGAACGCGATATAACCATCCAGGAACAAAGGGAAGAAAGACAGAGACAGTTGAGAAACCGACTCTGATCTAGTTTTCTTTGTTTCTTTGTTTTAAAAGTATTATCATTATGGATGCCTAGACGGTGTGTTTTACAGCCTTAAAACACAAACTCTGGAACAACAGAGGCCACAATATTTTAGACTTCCTACACAAGGTGATAGCACAAGTAAGGTGGTGTTGTACCTGGGATCGACATTGGCTAGACTCACTCGAACTCCTTGGAGGGTTTCCCACTACTCGGTGAGGTAACTTGCACAAGTGCATTAGTTCGTTAAGAAGATTGTCAACGTAACTTTCCCATTCACCAAAACTCATCCCCTTCATGCATCGATCCTGCGATGTTGGATTATATCACCAACTAGTGCTTCTTTGTGAGAAGGTTTGTTTGCATGCTTGACTCCTAGATTTATTAGCGTGTGTTGTTTTTTCTCCTTAGTTGGCCTTAGGATTGAGTTTTCCTCTAATGGAATCAAGTTCGAGGTAATTCCTCATTTGATCAATACAAAATATGGATACCATTAAAATAAAAGGGAATAAATAGGTAACATTTAGCTCATACCTAACTTATGTCTTATAATTCTCCAACATTGTTCTTTACACTTAGTGCAAAAAAAACCAAATGGAATGGTTTACACAAGGTCATGATCAATAAAACTCCATCTAATTCAAATGAGCAATGTGATTGGAGAATTCAAAATATTATCATAAACCCACATCTAGCATATTTGTACATGCACCATATATTCACAATCTTTCATGAAGAGGTCCAGGAGAAATTCCTCCATGCAAAATTGTCCACATCATAATTGTCCATGTCCTTCATGGAAATATGTAAAATTCCCTTGAAGATATTTTAGTCCTTTTCCTACTTAAGAAGGATGATCCCATTATGGAAGTGGTCAAAGACTACTTTTATCCTTCTTTTATCCCCCCTCTATTTGGTAAATGCTACATATTATACTAGCCTTCCCCTACAATAGGGAGTGTTGTGTCCCTTTTCTCGAAGATAAGTGAGGTTCCTCTTCTTCGTCTTTGGCATCCTACATGGTTAGTTCCCAAAGTAATACCTTCTCTGGGGTTTTACCTCTATCTGATGGGGCCATTCAATTTAAAATTATTTACATGGTTGGTTAAGTCATTGCTCATGATCTGTTTCCCCATCTCCACCATTTGATATGCCTCCAAGGTGTTGAGCTAGAGTTCTCACAAGGCCTTGATATATTGTGAGGTCCTCACATTCAACTCACTAAACCTCCCTCTTAGCTTGAAACTCACCTCTCTTCCAAGCAAGAGGGAATCCCCTCCTCTTAGATCAATAGTTTTTTCCCTTGATCTGACACTCTCCCGACCTCTTCAACATATCCCCCTTTTGATGGAACATATATATTTCCTACTTTATCTCAAGTGGTTTATCCACTCACTATCCATGGCCCAATTGACCCTTGGGTCTCCCCATCAACCATCCCATTATCCATTAGATCCATGAGTCTTGGTACATCTATGATGGTTCATCAAAATTTAACTTGAACTTCTATCCTTTATATATTCTAAACAATCAAAGTAAATATGTAGCAACAACAATTGGCCCCTTACAATAAAAAAATTCCAAACTTTAGCCAAGGAATGTTAATGTCCTACTCCAAAAAAATCATCTCCATATGTAAAACAAGTATTCATGTCAACCTATACACAATATGGAAACCAAGCATTCATGTCAAACTCTACACAACCCATAAACCAAACTTTCACATAAACCTCTACACAACCCAAAAACCAAGCATACATCCAACATTCTCCCAACCTCTTGGACAGGAATACATGCAGCCTTAAAACTCTAACGTTTAGGGAAACTAGAATCCAATCATGAACATGTTCAACATTCCACCCTCTTGCATCCATGGTATATGACCATGTACTCATCCAAGTATGGGAGGCAAAGGNCCCCCCCCCCCCGATGTTGCATACTCAAACCAAAACTTGAGCTCAAATAGAGGAATTAGGGATAAAGACCTTCATGCATCATATAGACCTTCCTACAAGAAACAATTTAGACAATCATTTCCCATTAAATTGTAGTGACGTGGATTCCCCCAAAACTACTTGAATTACCTAAATTTAAGAGTTCTCCGGCAAAGGAATACTTTGCGTGTCACCTATCAATACTTGATAGGTCATGCCATTCAATGGTTCCATCATCTCCCTAAAGAGTCAATTTATAACCCTTACATGTTAGCGAATTAGTTCATCCAATAATTTAACATCCCTCAACCAAATGAATCTTGTATCCTTAAACTTTTTAACCTCAAACAAGAAGACGGGGAATCTAAATAAACTTTCATTCATTGATGATGTAATGTTTTGCATGACTCTATGGAAAATTTACCAGAAGACACCTTTTATCACCTATTTATCAATGCCTCGAACTGAAACAACATGATCACAAATTATATAACAGATCCTCCTTCAACTAAAGATTCCATCGACAACCTCCATCAAATATAAAATGCCTAACTTAAGTCTGTTGTGGGAGATAACATAGTTAAAACACCAAATTCGTGAGTCTCCAATAAAAATGCAATGCGAGACATGTTGACAGAAATGACCTTGCCCAAAATTGAAATTAGAGCTATCTTTTAAATTAGAGAAAAGGAGAAACATGATGCGTCAACCTCAAAAATTGGCATTTGGTGTAAATATCACAAGCACGACTCTCATTTGCAAGAGAGACAAAGAAGGGAATTTGTTGGCAAGAGACAAGGAAAGGATATCGTTGCAAAAGCGACAAATGTAAATAATCTTGCGATGAATTAGTTATACTATCGACGAAAAAATTCCGTCGTTGGTATAGATAATTCGTCGCAAGAATATTTATATGGGATAAACAAAGGAAATGGATGACATGGTTCCAAGTATAGCTAATTCGTCGCAAGTATCTTCAAATGTACACATGGGATAAACAAAGGAAATGGATGTGGTGGTTCCATCTTATGGAATATTGGTATGATATTATGTATTCATCTACCTCCAAAATTACTCAATTTAAATTTCTATAAGGTTATGAACCCCCGTCACCGAAGAATTGGGTCATTAAAAATGAAAGTATAAACTATTATTAATGTCTTTTAAAAGAAAATTGACTGCCATAGGTTAACTCTCTCTCTTTCTTATGGAGAAATACATACTTAAAAATAAACCCTTGTAGTACTAGATGCGGGGATGTTTGTACTGTCGAACAAACTTTAAAAGGAACAAGGAAAAGACATTGTACTAGGACTAGACATGGGCAACAGTGACCTGTGAATGGGGCCAACATTGAAATTTTTCCAAATTTTTTATGTATACCTTGAAATTTGACATGGATAGGCTATTTGCATGCCTTAACGATATACGAGGGTTTTTGGACTCAAATCTAACTCATACACCCACTTTTTTCCATCATCAATTCATCATGTAAACCATAAACCCTATTTTTCTTTCAAAGCACACAAATTCGTTGACGCAAGTTTTAAGTTTGCATCAACCTTTCTTCACTTTTATTTCAACACCATAAAACTATTCCCTTGCATTACTAGATGTGGGGCCATGTGTACTGTTGAACCGAACATAAATTGTACTAGGACTAGATATGGGAACAGTGACCTGTGAATGGGGCCAACTTTGAAATTTTTTCAAATTGTTTCTGTATGCATTGAAATTTGACATGGATAGACTATTCACATGCCTTAATGATATGGCATTGTTTATGGACTCAAATTTGACTCACACACCCACTTTTTTCCTTCATCATTTCATCATGTAAACCATAAATCTTATTTTTCTTTCAAAGTACACAAATGGTTGACGCAAGTTTTAAGTTTGCATCAGCCTTTCTTCATTTTTCTTTCAGATTCTACATTAATGTATATGCAATGTATGTGTGTCATAGTTGTGATGAAAAATCCCTCTTTTTCGTTGATTTCTTAATCAACACCATAAAAATATTATCTTTCAGTACTAGATGTGGGGACATGTGTAATCTTGAACCGAACAAAAATTACACTAGGATTAGACATGGGAAACAGTGACCTATGAATGGGGCCAACGTTGAAATTTTTTCAAACTATTTATGTATGCACTGAAATTTTACATGGATAGACTATTCGCATGCCTTGACAATATGGGAGGATTTCTGGACTCAAATTTGACTCATGCACCCACTGTTTTCCATCATTAATTCATCATGTAAACCACAAACCTTATTTTTCTTTCAAAGTACACAAATTGGTTGACGCAAGTTTTAAGTTTGCATCATCATTTCTTCATTTTTATTCCAGGTTCTACATTAATGTATATGCAATGTATGTGTATCATAGTTGTCATGAAAAATCCCTCTTTTTCGTTGATTTCTTAATCAACACCATAAAAACATTCCCTTGCAGTAATATATGTGGGGACATGTGTACTGTCGAATCGAACATAAATTGTACTAGGACTAGCCATGGGAAACAGTGACTTGTGAATGGGGTCAACATTGAAATATTTTCAAACTATTTTTGTATGCACTAAAATTTGACATGGATAGACCATTCGCATGCCTTAACGATATGGGAGGGTTTCTGAACTCAAATTTGACTCACACACCCACTTCTTTCCATCATCAATTCATCATGTATACCATAAACGTTATTTTTCTTTCAAAGTATACATATTGGTTGACGCAAGTTTTAAGTTTGCATCAGCCTTTCTTCATTTTTCTTTCAGGTTCTACATTAATTTATATACAATGTATATGTGTCAATATAGTTGTGATGAGTCATCCCTCTTTTTCATTGATTACTTAATCAACACCATAAAAATAATCCCTTGCAGTACTAGATGCAGGGACGTGTGTACTGTCGAATGAATTTAAGAAGGAACAAGGAACAGAAATTGTACTAGGACTAGACATGGGCAATACTGACCTATGAATGGGGCCAACATTGAAATTTTTTCAAACTGTTTATGTATGCACTGAAATTTCACGTGGATAGACTATTCACATGCCTTAACGATATGGGAAGGTTTCTGGACTCAAATTTGACTCACAAACCCACTTTTTTCCATCATCAATTCATCATGTAAACCATAAACCCTATTTTTCTTTCATGGTACACAAATTGGTTGACGCAAGTTTTAAGTTTTCATCAGCCTTTACTCATTTTTCTTTCAGGTTCTACATAAATGTGTATACAATGTATGTGTGTCATGGTTGTGATGAAAAATCCTTGTTTTTCGTTGATTATTTAATCCACACCATAAAAATATTCCCTTGCAGTACTACATGCGGGGACATGTGTACCATCGAACCAAACATAAATTGTACTAGGACTAGACATGGGCAATAGTGACCTGTGAATGGGGACAATGTTGAAATTTTATCAAATTGTTTCTGTATGCATTGAAATTTGACATGGATAGACTATTTGCATGCCTTAACGATATGGGAGAGTTTTTGGACCCAAATTTGACTCACACAACCACTTTTTTTCATCATCAATTCATCATGTAAACCATAAACCCTATTTTTCTTTCAAAGTACACAAATTGGTTGACGCAAGGTTTAATTTTTCATCAGCCTTTCGTCATTTTTATTTCAAGTTCTACATTAATGTATATACAATGTATGTGTGTCATAGTTGTGATGAAAAAACCATTTTTTTTGTTGATTGTTTAATCAACACCATAAAAATATTCCCTTGCAGTACTAGATGCGGGGACGTGTGTACTGTCGAACCAAACAGAAATTGTACTAGGACTAGACATGGGAAACAATGACCTGTGAATGGGACCAACGTTGAAATTTTTTCAAACTATTTATGTATGCACTAAAATTTGACATGGATAGACTATTTGCATGCTTTAATGATATGGGAGGGTTTCTGGACTCAAATTTGACTCACACGCCCACTTGTTTTTGTCCCAATTCATCATGTAAAACATAAACCTTTTTTTTCTTTCAAAGTACACAAATGGTTGATGCAAGTTTTAAGTTTACATAAGCCTTTCTTCATTTTTCTTTCAAGTTCTACATTAATGTATATGCAATGTATCTGTGTCATAGTTGTGATGAAAAATCCCTCTTTTTCGTTGATTTCTTAATCAACACCATAAAAATATTCCCCTACAATACTAGATGCGGGGACATGTGTACTGTCGAACCGAACAAAAATTGTACTAGGACTAGACATGGGAAACAGTGACCTGTGAATGGGGCCAACATTGAAATGTTTTCAAACTATTTATGTATGCACTGAAATTTGACATGGATAGACTATTCTCATGCCTTAACGATATGGGAGGAATTCTGGACTCAAATTTGACTCACACACCCACTTTTTTCCATCATCAATTCATCATGTAAACCATAAAACCTATTTTTCTTTCAAAGTACACAAATTGGTTGATGCAAGTTTTAATTTTGCATCAACCTTTCTTCATTTTTCTTTCAAGTTCTACATTAATGTGTATACAATGTATGTATGTCATAGTTTTGATGAAAAATCCCTCTTTTTCATTAATTGATTAATCAACACCATAAAATTATTCCCTTGCAGTACAATAAGTGGGCACGTGTGTACTATCGAAATGAACATAAATTGTGCTACGGCTAGACATGGGCAACAGTAACGTGTGAATGGGGCCAACGTTGAAATTTTTTCAAACTGTTTATGTATGCACTTAAATTTGACATGGATAGACTATTTGCATGCCTTAACGATATGGGAGGGTTTCTAGACTCAAATTTGACTCACACACCCACTTTATTGCATCATCAATTCATCATGTAAACCATAAACCCTATTTTTCTTTCAAAGCACACAAATTGGTTGACACAAGTTTTAAGTTTGCATCATCTTTTCTTCATTTTTCTTTCAGGTTCTACATTAATGTATATACAATGTATGTGTCTCATAGTTGTGATGAAAAATACCTCTTTTTCGTTGATTTCTTAATCAACACCATACAAATATTCCCTTGTAGTACTAGATGTGGTGACCTGTATACTGTCAAACCGAACAGAAATTGTACTAGGACTAGACATGGGCAACAGTGACCTGTGAATGGGACCAACGTTGAAATTTTTTAAAATTGTTTTTGTATACACTGAAAATTTACTTGGATAGAATATTTGCATGCATTAATGATATGGTAGGGTTTCTGGACTCAAATTTGACTCACACACCCACTTTTTTCCATCATCAATTCATCATGTAAACCATAAACCCTATTTTTCTTTCAAAGTACACAAATTGTTTGATGCAAGTTTTAAGTTTGCATCATCCTTCCTTCATTTTTCATTCAGGTTCTACATTAATTTATATACAATGTATGTGTGTCAATATAGTTGTGATGAAAAATCCCTCTTTTCTGTTGATTGCCTAATCAACACCATAAAAATACTCCCTTGCAATACTAGATGTGGGGACGTGTGTACTGTCGAACGAATTTTAAAAGGAACAAGGAACAAAAATTGTACTAGGACGAGACATGGGCAACATCAACCTATGAATGGGGCCAACGTTGAAATTTTTTCAAATTGTTTCTGTACGCACTGAAATTTGACATGGATAGAATATCCACATGCCTTAACTATATGAGAGTGTTTCTCGACTCAAATTTGACTCACACACCCACTTGTTTCAATCATCAATTCATCATGTAAACCATAAACCCTATTTTTCTTTCAAAGTACACAAATTGGTTGACGCAAGTTTTAAGTTTTCATCAACCTTTCTTTGTTTTTCTTTCAGGTTCTACATTAATGCATATACAATGTATGTGTGTCATAGTTGTGATGAAAAATCCTTGTTTTTCGTTCATTGTTTAGTCAACAACATAAAAACATTCCCTTTTAGTACTATATGCGGGGACATGTGTACTGTCGAATGAATTTTAAAAGAAAAAATGAACATACATTGTACTAAGACTATACATGGACAACAATGACCTGTGAATGGGGCCAACGTTGAAATTTTTTCAAATTGTTTATGTATGCACTGAAATTTCACATGGATAGACTATGTGCATGCCTTAATGATATGGGAGGGTTTCTCGACTCAAATTTGACTCACACACACACGTTTTTGCATCATCAATTCATCATGAAAACCATAAACCCTATTTTTCTTTCAAAGTACACAAATTTGTTGATGCAAGTTTTAAATTTGCATTAGCCTTTCTTCATTTTATTTCAGGTTCTACATTAATGTATATATAATGTATGTGTGTCATAGTTGTGATGAAAAATCCCTTTTTTTCATTGATTTCTTAATCAACACCATAAAAATATACCCTCGCAGTACTACATGCGGGGACGTGTGTACTGTCGAACAAATTTTAAAAGGAACAACGAACATAAATTGTACTAGGACTAGACATGGGAAACAATGACCTGTGAATGGGGCCAACATTGAAATTTTTTCAAATTGTTTTTGTATGCACTGAAATTTCACATGGATAGACTATTCACATGCTTTAACGATATGGGAGGTTTTATGCACTCAAATTTGACTCACACACCCAATTGTTCAAAGATTAAACTCCATTATCTCATATTGAAGCACTTACTTATGCAATGTAATAAAGTGAAATAATGTGACACTTTCTATTAATGTAATAAAGTTCAATCAAGAATAATTCCAGGTTGATGTCTTTGAAGGACAGTTTCATGCAGGCAGCAATAATGAGGACAAATGGCCATTGGAAGGGAACTCTAACTGTAAACCAGCTTCTAGTTATGAGAAGAAATTATGAGAATTTAGTATATTTGCTATAGGTTATAATAAATGTTTTAGTAGATATGTTAATGATTCCTAATTTCATATTTTTATTTGACTCAAGGTACTAGCTTGAAAAGTATCAATTTTTAATTTCAATTTGATAAACCAAATATGAAATGAAGCCTAATTAAAAGAATCAAGTGTTGGAATTTGTCATTTAGGTGTAGTGCCATGTAGCTATATTTTAAAACATAGAGAGAGTAGTCTCTCTAGAAGTACAGCAATATGATATTGGATTCTCTTCTAACATGATGTTGATCTTTTCAACCTTCAAGAAATATTGATATATATAGTGGTGTGAAAAGAAGTAGAATAGGTAGAAGAGAAAATCAGGATAATTTAGTACACATCACTTATGCAAACATTTTCGTCGGCAAGAGAGACAAAGAAGAGAATTTGTCAGCAAGATACAAGGAAAGGATATCATCGCAAGAGCGACGAATGTAAATAATCTTGTGATGAATTAGCTATAATATCAACGAAAAAATTTCTCTGATAGCATAGCTAATTCGTCGCAAGAATATTTACATCGGATAAACAAAGGAAATGGATGAGGTGGTTCCAAGTATAGCTAATTCGTCGCAAGTATCTTCAAATGTACACATGGGATAAACAAAGGAAATGGATGTGGTGGTTCCATCTAACGGAATATTAGTATGATATTATGTATTACTCTACATCCAAAATTACCCAATTTAAAGCGCTCTATGGTTATGAATCCTCGTCACCGAAGAATTGGGTCATTAAAAATGCAAGTATAAACTATTATTAATCTCTTTTAAAATAAAATTTACTACCATAGGTTAAATCTCTCTCTTTCTCGTGGAGAAATACATAGTTAAAATAAGCTACCTTAATGCAATCAATGTTGCAATAAGGTATAAATATGCATGAGATGATATTCTTTTGGCCTCATGAATGAGAAATATACCTAGAATGATCAATAAATGTCATCATCATCGTAAATGTCATCATTGTTACATTGGAGTATACATGGGAAATAATGACCTATGAATGGAGCTTAGAGGTCATGAATGTGTCTTTGAATGGTTTTACACGGTTTGCAAGGAGCATAGGGATTATATGGTGCAATATATTGTAGTCTATAAGAACAATCTCTATGCCAAACCTCAAAATGGATAGTACCATATCTTGTTCATAAGACAAATATTCTTTGTATGTTTCCTTTGTGATGGCTCAAGCCCTCACACATGATTCATGACAATGAAATGTAACAATTTGACTATTGAATGATAGTGTTATGTCACATGCAAATTTGGAACTGACTTAGCTTGCAAATGAACTTTGACAAGCCCTTATGGCCTAAGCATCATTTGATTGGTAGGATATTGATAGATTTCAAGACTCTTATCTCTAAAATGAATTTTTTTTGGTAGGATATTGGTAGCTTTAAATATTATTATCTCTTATATCTTAGCGCATGACAACCGTTGGGGACAATTTGAAAAAAAAAAATTACAATTTTTAAAAGGTAAAATCTGAGCAAATTGAGAACTAATATTCCTTACCTTCGTACATAGAACATACACGTACCTTATAATCCACCTTAATAGTTACATAACATTAATGTAAAACAACCTTAAAACTAGAAATTGTACATGTTCAAATAGGCTTCCACTAACACTCTTATAAACCAAACCCTTATGTAATTGTTAACATATAATTACCCCTAACATTTATAACCCTTTTAACCTTATAAATCCTAATATAACCTCCTTATCCCCTACCATCTATAATCTCATTAACCCCTATCCCATTAACAACTAATAGAACCCTTGCTATCTATAAATGCATCTAATCTATAATCCTTACACCTTCTATTGCATCTAACTAAAATAACATTGGATTCCTATACCCTTTAATTCATAACCCTATAACACCTAATCCCCATAATGCATATAATATTGACCCCTATAACCTATCACCCTAACCTTTATAATTTATTACCCTTCCAACTCCTGTCACCCCTGACCCATATAAATCCTAGTCATGGTAACCCCTAAATTGTATCCATGTTAACAACTAACCTCTAAACCATAACCCCTAAACCCAAAACTTGCATAATCCTTAAGACCCTAAACTTGTATAACCCCTAACCTATATATCCCTTACCCTCCATAACACCTAACCCATAATCCATATATATAACTTATATATACTGTAATCTGGCCTATAACATATGCTCACTTTCAATTTTATCAAATAGTTGTTAAGTGAGCATGCGTACCCTAAACATTGACACAAGTTTTTAGTTTGCATCAGCCTTTCCTCATTTTTCTTTCTGGTTGACACAAGATTTTAAGTTTGAAATACCACTTGTTTTTTAGAATAATATTAGAGAATACACTCATCTAATTGGACATTGTGATGAGATGTTATGGCCACATATGTTCCCAAATACAATATTAGAAGATATAACATATAAATGGTACAAGGTATATGAGGAAAAAGATGAGACATGGAAATGGAAAACATTGAAAGGAATTTTTATAAAAGACTTCTCCTTTTTCCATGGTGGGTCATGACAGGCTTAGTATTGATGTCTATGCCTGATGATATATTAGACTATAATCAAGTTTTGGTAGATGAATTAAGTGATTACCTTAAGACACCTAACACCTAACTATTATAACTCAATCACACCTAACCTCTATAAACACTAATATAACCCATCACTAGTATAACCTTTATACCCTTATAATTCATAACCACTTATATCCTCTATAAATTAACCCCTGTAATCCCTTAATTCCAACATGCATTAGTGTTAATTCTTAACTCATATAACACACTCATAGGCTTGAAAACAACACATACAATGGACTCATGTGTTGGTTGGAGCATTAGTCATTCAAGGATCTTGAGCTCAACAATATTCAACAATATCTTGAGGCACAAATTGTTTTCCTTCCTTGACCATGGTCACGATCCTATGATATATACTCAGTGCACAAAACCCCCCAATGGAGTCCATATATTCCAACTCTGATGCTAAAAACCCCCTAGCTGATAGGGCTTGTGTTATGGTAATTTCCAGGTGTTGTTCATGGTGATTTATCCTAAGAAGTGATGTTTATGGTATAAGGTCCAAGTTTTTTCCTCCCGGCCTAACCATGGCATTTGAGATCAAGAAGGTCTAGTTAGGGCTTAAGACCCTTCTTTCCCCCTCAACCTGCATGTTAAGCCCTCAAGACCCATTTCTATTGTACAAAACCTACTCATGGCACCATTATATCTTGCTTTGGATTCTAAAGAACACCAACTACAACACTGAGAACCATTCCTAATGGGGGGGTCTGACACATTTTTATTTAGGGCATATGTTTTTGTTTAATAATGGTACTTGTATCCCTCAAATAGTCCAAAAATAAACTACAAGGTTCCTATGTGATGGCTCAAGGACTCGTCCAACACTATATCCTGAGAATTTGTGTGGGTTGTAATTGTTGTTCATAGAAGTTAAGCCTAAGAATGTTCACTTAGGGAACAAGTACTCCCTTGTTTCCCTCCCTTGACCTTGGTTAGACCTTGAGACCCATTCTTGGTTAAAAACTAACTTATTCATGGAGTCCAAATTCCACTTTGAGGTGAATGATATGTTACATAGGTCATATGTGGTGGTTTGACTACTTGTCTATGGTTCTTGAGCTTGAGAAGCAAGGTTTAGGGTTGAAGGCTCTTGTTTCCTTTCATCAACTATAGTCATGAACCTAAGACCCATCCATGATGATCAAGAAGACCTCATAATGTCACCCATATTCAACTCGTATGCTAAAAACTCCCTAGAGAGGACTTGTGTCATGGTTTTTAGGTGTTGTCGATGGTGGTTGAGCTCGAGAAGGTTTAGTTAGGGATTTAGGCCATTGTTTCCAACTTTCCATGTTTATTCCTCTACACCCATTTTCAATGTACAAAACCTAATCATGATGCCTATATCCCTCTTAAATTCCAATTAAGTTATGTTATGTTGGTTTGAGGACTTGTTAAAGGCTCTTGATGACAACTTTTTCACCCTGCATCCATGGTATTGTGTGGTGACCTAAGGACTTGTTCATGGTGCTTGAGCTATATATGATATGTTTGAGGATTGAGTTGTTGTTTCCCTCCCTTGACCATGCAGGTTAAGGGCTTGAGGCTTGTTTCCCTACCACAACCATGGTTAAGGCCACAAGACCCATATGTTTATAGTATGAAAAACAAATAAAAGGTGATGGTCTAGGTAGTTTTCATGGCACATGAGCTTGAGAAGGTTCAATTATGGCTTAAGTCCTTTACTCACGCCTTAACCATTTTTATGTGTTAAGACCCATTTCTAGGGAACAAAACCTACTCATGGTGTTAGGATATATAGACACTTAGGAGTTAGTTAAGATGTACTTGGTCTAATATGTCGTTAGGTAAAAGTGTGCTTCTTATTGTGTTTATTTAGTAAGCATTACTATGCATTTGTAGTTAGGAAATCCGACGGTCACGATATGTTCCTGACATAGAGTGATCCGACGGTTCATACTCTCCTTGATCTTAATGACCATTGATCCATGTATTAACACCTAATTGGTCCATGATATCTATTTAAAGATCATGGAGGGTCATTTTCCGAAGATCGATTGTGAGAAACTCTCTTGTAAAATCTCTCTGTAATCTTTTTCTTTGCATTAATAAACTGCTCCAAGTGGTCACGTTGGCTAGGGTCGTGGATGTTTCCCCGTAGGGGTTTTACGATGTGAAAATATCAGTGTGTTTATATTTGATATGGTTATGTGAGTGGTTACTGAAGGTATTCTTCCTCTGTTGGAATACCTATGTTGTCGAACGTGGTATCAGAGGTTGTTTTAAGACCTACTCCTATTGTAGATCGAGATCGTGAAGCTGAGTTGCCTCATCTCCATTTTATGGCATTTCCATACATTTTTGGTCTGAGAGGAATGTTTAAATGCATCCAGAGCACTTGTTTCACTCAGGAACATTTTTTGTTTCACTCGAAAAGGTTTTTGTTTTCCCAAGATACGGTCATTACAGTCAGATCCGAAGGTATAAATCCTGAATATGCATTTTTTAAATTTCTGCAAAGTTTTATTTTGATTTGATTTTGGTTTGTATTTTTTTATTTCCGGGTTGCTACTCTTGTATATATGTGTATTCTCTTTTCCCCATGCCCTATGCGATCTTGACAAATCATAAATAGATAGGAAAAGGTGCATCTTCCAGGTAAGCTAACTGAGATCTAACCTTTGTTGTCATCGAGAAGCGAAAAATTTTTCTTCTGTGAAAAGAGTTTTTTTTTAGCACGCTCTCCAAGACCATCTTCCACAACAACAACAACAAAAACACCCTTGATCCTCCTTCTGAACATTACAATATGTTTTGTTAGACCATTTGGTTAAAACTTGCCTTATTAAGTAAGAGGTCTTGAGTTCAAGTCTCTCCTTTGTTACCTTTTTGAAAAAGTTCATGCTAAAATTGTAAAGTGTATTTCACTTCAAGTATAAAAGTGAATCACTATAAGTAGCTTTAATATTTTATTTTAGAGTTATTTATTTTGTATGCAGATTTTCTGTTATAAACTAACTTCATTGTAAAACTGATCCCCACTTCTCTTTATAAAAGTGGGTCACTTCATAAAGCAACTTACACTATCACGTGGTCAGTTGGTTATCATTTATGCCTTTTTTTTAAAAGGGCATAACTCTCACATCGAAAGTCCGTTTTCAGTGTCGTTTTTTTTAAAACCGCATAATTTTTCGAGCTTTTTCCATCTAGATCATCATTTTTAGTTTTTAAGTCCATATTATCTGCATATTTAATATGTCTTCTACAAGTATTGTCTTGCTTACCAGCAACAACTACTTCCAATGGAAATCTCATATGGAAGATTTATTAAGAAGTAAAGGCTTGTACCGGATTACCTTGGGAAAGGAAAAAGCACCCACTGATGCTGATAAGAAATCCAAGTGGGATAATAGGAATGACGAAGCATGTGGACTAATCGGAATGTCCATCTCTCCTGATTTAAGGTACCACCTTCAAGAAATTGATGACCTCGAAGAAGCTTGGGAGAAGATTGAATCTGTGTTTGGTAAACTCAATATTATTCGAGCACAACAATTAGAAAATCAAATATTGACCTTGATTCCAAGTGATTTTTCTTTCCTTGGAGACTATTTATCTAAGTTTAAAACACTCAGAATTTTATGTGAAGAGTGTAAGATAAAAATGGAGGAAGAGCGTTGCATCTATCTTATTCTTTCTAATCTAGGTAGTGCATATTCTATGCTTGTATATACATTTTATGCCACAAGAGAGGCTCTAGGGAAAGCTTATG
>JASDQU010688449.1:18079-38949 GCA_032191745.1 Picea mariana
TAAATGGGAGGTCCATCAGATGGATGTTAAATCTTCCTTCTTGCATGGTGATTTGAAAGAAGAAATCTACATGGCACAACCTCCTAGCTATGTCCAGAATGACTCTAGCCTTGTTTGTCGCCTCAAGAAATCTCTTTATGGTCTCAAGCAAGCTCCTTGATCTTGGTATGCCAAAATGGACAGCTTTCTTATTGCCACTGGATTCTCTAGATGTCATTCTGATCCTAATGTCTATACCAAGAAAGTAGGAAGTCATCTCATAATCCTTGTCCTTTATGTTGATGACCTTATCCTTACTGGTAGTGACCCAAAACTTTTAAACCAAGTGAAAACCATCCTTAAGAAGAAATTTGAAATGACCGACTTAGGCTTTTTGCACTATTTCCTTGGCCTCCAAGTTTTGCAAACCAATGAAGGAATTTTTCTTTCCCAGTCTAAGTATGCTTGTGACCTTCTTCGTCGCTTTCACGTGGATTATTATAAACCAACCCCTTCTCCCTTCCAGTCTGGAGTCAATATTACTTCCACCTGTACTTATCCTAAAGTTGATGCCACCCTATACCATCAGTTAGTTGGTAGCCTCTTATACTTGACTCATACCTATCCTGATCTTTCCTTTGTTGTTGGTCTTGTTGCTCGGTATATGCAAACACCCAATGAAAGCCATTGGAAAGAAGCTAAAAGGATACTTCACTATGTTTGTGGTATAGTTCAGTTTGGGATACATTACAGTTTAGGGGGGACTCCTTTATTGGTTGGTTTCACTGATTCAGATTGGGTCGACGACCCTAATGATCAGAAGTCTACTGTAGGTTATGTTTCTAGCCTTGGTTCAGGACCTGTTACTTGGGCCTGTAAGAAACAACAGGCTATTGCACTTTCTTTAGCAGAAACAGAGTACCAAGCAGTGGTAAATGCAAGTTAGGAAGCCTTGTGTCTTCGACAGATCCTTTCAGAGTTTGGATTCCAACACCAACATCCGACCAGCCTTTGGTGTGACAATCAGAGTGCCATCAAGCTTGCCAAAGACCCAGTTCAACATCAGCGTAGAAAACACATCGAGCTACACATGCACTTCATCAGAAAGCTAATTCATGATCAAGTTATTGAAGTGCTCTTTTTCCCTACAAAATATCAAGTTGCAGACATTTTCACAAAGTCTCTTACAAAAGCAAAGTTTTCCAAACTTCGATCTATGTTAGGAGTTCAGGAAGTTTTCATTAAGGGGGGATACGCTCTAATGCCTCCTTCCTTCTCCTATTGTGTCACTATTGTAAATCCTTCAATCCTATCCCAATTTGTTCTTAAGGGGGGATGTTAGGATATTTAGACACTTAGGAGTTAGTTAATATCTACTTGGTCTAATATGTCATTAGGTAAAAGTTTGTTTCTTAGTGTGTTTCTTTAGTATGCATTAGTATGCATTTGTAGTTAGGAAATCCGACGGTCACAATATTTTCCCAACATAGAGTGATCCAATGGTTCATACTCTCCTCTATCTTAATGACCATTGATCTCTGGCTTAACACCCGATTGGTCCATGATCTCTATTTAAATATCATGGAGGGTCATTTACCGAAGATCGATTGTGAGAAACTCTCTTGTAAAATCTCTCTGTAATATTTTTCTTTGCATTAATAAACTGCTCCAAGTGGTCAAGTTGGTTGGGGCTGTGGATGTTTCCCCATAGGGGTTTTACCACGTGAAAACATCGGTGTGTTGATCTTTGATCTGGTTATGTGAGTGGTTACTGAAGGTGTTCATCCTCTGTTGGAATACCTATGTTGTCGAACAAATGGCACCTATATCCTACCACTTGGAGGCCTTCAAGGAAGCCTTACAAATGAGTTATGTGTTGGTTAAGGCCTCTCTACCCATCCTTTACTGCAAAAAACCTCCTAATGGTGTCCTTATCCAACTCTTATGCTAAGGACCCCCTAGAGAGGAATTTCGTTGTGGTTTCTAGGTGTTGTTCTTGATGAATGAGCTTAAGAAGTGTCATTTAGGGCCCTCATATCCCTTGACATTGGTTAGACCTTAATACTAATTATTGGTTCATGTATGGGTTATTTTCCCATCTTTCCACCTAAGCTTCATAATTTTTATAGTGATAATTACTAAAATAAATTACCCCTTCATAAAAAAAATCAAAGAGTAAATATCTATTCTTAATACAATTTAAAAAAACAAATACTAAAATCCTTTAATTCAAATAATTATTACTTATTTTTTTATATCTACTCTACTCAATATGAAAATGTAGAAATAACCTTCAATTTCACCCATATGCATTGAGGTCGAGACACGGTTTGGTAAGGCAGATTTCTTAATTAAGGTGGGTTTTCTTTAAGGTGGAAACATAATTCTATTCCACCCATACGCTTTGAGGCCAAGACAGGGTTTGGTAAGGTGATATTTATTAATTAAGGCGGGTTTTCTTTAAGGAGGAAACATAATTCAAATCAGTTACCCTTCTTCAAGAAAACAAGCACATCTGAGACCGAGAAAAACAAGCAAGGAGAATCTACTACCTATCTCTTTGTGACCTATGCTACCCTTGCTTCTACCATAGCCTTTTCTTAGTCAACTGAACCAACCTATGCCTTTTCTTCTCCTCCTTACTTTAATCGAGGGCCATCCGAGACCAATCATACCGAGAAAGGAGGCACAAGAGTATTGTCGAGGGAAAGGAGGTGTGAGAGTGTCGAGGGCCACCCATACGCTTTGAGGAGACAGTATTTGGTAAGGAGGAATTTCTTTAAGGTGAGACTGTCGAGGGAAAGGATGTGCGAGAGAGACATTTGAGACCGAGGGAAAGGAGGCAAAGATCAAGCCAAGAAAGGAGGCTCGAGACTGTTGAGGGAAAGGAGGCACGAGACTGTGGGAAAGAATGGTGAGTATAACCTTTGCACACTCAAATTTCACATGTATTTGATAATTAATAAAAGGGAGCCATGCTCAACCTAGGTTTTGGGAATATTTTTTCACCACTATTCCATCACATCCAACCCATACTTCACCATTCCCCAAGTCGCAATTTGTTATTACTTCACCACCCTAAGCCCACATTCTTGCAATCGAGCATGAAATCCTAGCTAAGTTCAATGAATCTCTGAAATGAAAAATTGAAGGCCATAATATCAAACCAAACTCTACAATTGAGGGTCATGGAAGGAGATATGTCATCTTCCCTTAACATGGAAATTTCTTCTTCTCCTATCTGATCTTTCTTGCAATTTCAAGATCCATTCAGATTTGAAACTTTCCTCTTTCAATTATGGATAATTTAACGAAAAGCATATTATTATATTCTTTTTTAGTTTTGATCCATTTTGCTTTAGTTATGAGCAAGTGATAACAAACCCAATCCTCTCATTTTTGTTATGTTCAACTTGGGCTTACTTACTTCATGTACCTTGAATATTTTTGCACATATAATAGTCTCATGGCCTCGAAACCATCATTCTATTCATTGTGATATTTACCAACACTAAAGGGTTTGAATGGATATTATTTGATTTCATATTTATCATTATAAACTCAACCTCAAAATTATTTTTTTAATTTCCATTACTCATTATAAGTATCAGCATAGTTTGGCCTATATTACTCATTACAAGTATGAGCAAAATTTGGCCTCTATGAATCCTTTGAATTTCCTAACACTTGTGAGGTTTCAATCAAACACCGTTTCACATCCTTGCGTTGGATTTAAAATATTAAAAGAGAGAAATACTCAAGCATAAGCAATCTATCATGACTTGTTTGAATTTTTTTTTAGTTATTGTCTTACCTTATAAATGATAGCATAAGCTTTAGTTTCAGGTTATGTTTCCCATGTATGTCATATATTGATGATTGTTGTGGTTGTGGGAATAATGTTTCATTAGTTCAAACCCAAAACCCATATGAATTTGATCCCAAAACCCATATGAATTTGCTTCATTAAGAGTGTTTTACAATGAAAAACATTTTTAAGAGTCGTGCCTAATTTCACATGCTTACTATTAATCACTTACATTGAATTGGGCCTTTACTAGAACTTTTTCAAAAAAAAATTGCCTCATTTGTTAGCCAACATGTGTTCCATCACTTTTCCACTCTTTCTATAACAACTATAAAAGGATCATTAATCAATGCATTAGATAGATGCACTATTTTTCTTCAATCATAATCAAATCAGTTTATGAATGCTTGAATATGTTGGGTCTATAAGGCTAATTGTAAATTGCATTTGCATTTATATTTGGTTTGTTAGATGAGTTTTAGGATTTGTGTCTCCCATGACCCAAAAAGGGGATATGACAAAGGGCCATGGATGTATGAAGGGGTGGGAGAAGGAAAATAATATTGTTTTATTTTCATTTTAAAGCAAAATTAGATTAATTTTCCAAATTATACCAAATAGGCCATTTGTACTTGGGTGACCCAAATATCAAACCAACTCTATTTCATTTTCCACTTAATTTGTAGCCTCACTTGAGCATATCCGACATAAACCTTATTGTTCCACCCACTAATGATGGCTAGAACCCTAATATTACTCCAAATTTCATTGGTAAAGATAGATGGGGAAACCCACACTTGGATCTTGTTATCCCGAGAGCCCCTAAAATTGCACCCTTTGATTTGATTTGATTATACTAATTTGAAACAAACTTACCAAATATGTAGAGGTCCCCACTCTTGTACCAACTATTATTGATAAAGGAAACAATTGAAGAATATGCAAGTTCCATCTATGCCTCTTTAGGACCCTTAAAACGATCCTATGACATTCCCTGTTATTATGAAATCCGGTGATATCACTTCCATTCTTGATCATGTTACTAGCTGACCGCACCACATCCATTTTTCCTTCACCACTCAATTGTTAAAATATGATATGAGGATGATGATTTACTTTGAGGATATGCACTTAGAGGTATATGTCCTTATGTATCTTTCTTTGAGTACTCATTTCCCATTTCCCTTAAATAATTCTTGGTCATCCACAAGGTGAAGCACCCGTGATCCTTATGAGTATTTAAGATGTGTATGGTGGTATCTATAATCATAAAAGTTTACTATTTTAGAAATGATGACATTTGATTCAATGTTGTATAGGTGTACTAAGTGGACTATGACATTTGCATGGTATTTTTAAAATTTGGGTCATTTTGCTTCCATTTATATGGATAATTAGCTCATAATTTTTGTCATTTGTAGTGCACACATAGTAATCTATCAAGAAATTATTTCTTTGATTAAAACCTCTTGCTCCTTCCCATAGCTATTTTTCATCAAAGTCGAAATTCTTGCATTTCATTTTCCTCTTGCATGGTTTAAAGAGTCAAGTCGAAATGCCATCAGTTTCACGACAACTCCTTTGAGTAACAACAGCCTAAAATCAAGCACTAATTAAAATGTATCTAGCAACTTTTCTAGGACTCTTCAAACCCATCTTAGATTAGGTGTAGATATTTGGAACAGAATTGTGAGAATAAATTTCCAAATCTACTAAACAAACATAAATCCTTGAGTTAGGGAGTGAAATCCAATTGCTATATCACTGACTTTGGGAAGCCCTTCTAACACAAGGGTCAAGAACGAGGTCGCATTGGGGTTGACAGAGTAATCAACCCTACTTTTTTGGTATTGGTGTTGACTATCGATTGTCCCCCCTCTGCTTTGGTATAGTAGGTGGTACCATAGAAGCCATAATATTTTAGACTTCATACACAAGGTGACAGCACAAGGAAGGTGGTGGTTTACCTGGGATCGATATTGGTTAGACTCACTCTGACTCCTTGGAGGGTTTCCCACTGCTCGGTGAGGTAACTTACATGAGGGTGTTAGTTTGTTAAGCAGATTGTCAACCTAACTTTCCCACCCACCAAAACTCAACCCCTTCGTGCATCGATCCTGCGATGTTGGATTCCATCACCAACTAGCACTTCTTTGTGAGAAGGATTGTTTGCATGCTTGACTCCTAGATTAATTAGCATGTGTTGTTTTTTCTCCTTAGTTGGCCTTAGGATTGAGTTTGTGTCTAATGGCATCAGTTCTTAGATAATTCCTCATTTGATCAATATAAAATATGGATACCATTAAAATAAAAGGGAATAAATAGGTAATAAATAGCTCATACCTAACTTACGTCTTATAATTCTCCAACATTGTTCTTTACACTTAATGCAACAAACACCAAATGGAATGGTTTACACAAGGTCATGACCGACAAAGCTCCATCTAATGCAAATGAACAATGTGATTGGAGATTTCAAAATATTATCATAAACCCACATCTAGCATATTTGTACATGCACCATAGATTCACAATCTTTCATGAAGAGGTCCAGGAGAAATGCCTCCATGCAAAATTGTCCACATCATAATTGTCCATGTCCTTGATGGAAATATATAAAATTCCCTTGAAGATATTTTAGTCCTTTTCCTACTTAAAAAGGATGATCCCATTCTGAAAGTGTTCAAAGACTACTTTTATCCCCCCTCTATCTGGTAAATGCTACTTCTTATACTAGCCTTCCCCTACAATAGGGAGTGTTGTGTCCCTTTTCTCGAAAATAAGTGAGGTTCCTCTTCTTTTTCTTTGGCATTCTACATGGTTACTTCCCAAAGTAATGCCTTCTCTGGGGTTTTACCTCTAAATGATGGGGCCATTCAATTTAAAATTATTTACATTGTAGGTTAAGTCATTTCTCATGATCCCTTTCCCCATCTCCACCATTCGGTATGCCTCCAAGGTGTTGAGCTAGAGTTCTCACAATGCCTTGATATATTGTGAGGTCCTCACATTCAACTCACTAAACCTCCCTCTTAGCTTTAAACTCACCTCTCTTCCAAGCAAGAGGGAAGCCCCTCCTCTTAGATCAATAGTTTTTTCCCTTGATCTGACCCTCTCCCAACCTCTTCAACATATCCCCCTTTTGATGGAACATATATATTTCCTTCTTTCTCTCAAGTGGTTTCTCCACTCACTATCCATGGCCCAATTGAACCTTGGGTCTCCCCATCAACCATCCCATTATCCCTTATATCCATAAGTCTCGGTACATCTATGATGGTTCCTCAAACTTTACCTTGAACTTCTATCCTTTATATATTCTAAACAAGCAAAGTAAATATGTAGCAACAACAATTGTCCCCTTACAATCAAAACTTTCCAAACTTTATCCAAGGAATGTTAATGTCCTACTCCAAAACATTCATCTCCATATGTAAAACAAGTATTCATGTCAACCTATAAACAATCTGAAAACCAAGCATCCATGTCAAACTCTACACAACCCATAAACCAAGCTTTCACGTAAAACTCTACACAACCCAAAAACCAAGCATACATCCAACATTCTCCCAACCTCTTGGACAGGAATACATGTAGCCTTAAAACTCTAACATTTAGGGAAACTAGAATCCAATCATGAACATGTTCAACATTCCACCCTCTTGTATCCATGGTATATGACCATGTACTCATCCAAGTATGGGAGGCGAAGGTGGCATACCACCCTTTGACAATAACACCCCCCTACCCCCCCACCCCATGTTGCATACTCAAACCAAAACTTGAGCTCAAATAGACAAATTAGGGATAAATACCTTCATGCATCATATAGACCTTCCTACAAAAAACCTTTTAGACAATCCTTTCCCCTCAAATTGTAGTGACGTGGATTCCCCCAAAACTACTTGAATTACCTAAATTCAATGGTTCTTCAGAAAAGGAATACCTTGAGTGTCACCTAAAAACACTTGATAGGTGATGCCATTCAATGGTTCCATCATCTCCCTGAAGAGTCAATTTATAACCCTTATATGTTAGTGAATTAGTTCATCCAATAATTTAACATCCCTCAACCAAATGAATCTTGTATCCTTAACCTTTTTAACCTCAAACAAGAAGATGAGGAATCTAAATAAACTTTCATTCATTGATGATGTAAGGTTTTGCACGACTCTATGGAAAATTTACCAGAAGACACCTTTTATCACCTCTTTATCAATGGCTCGAACCAAGACAACATGATCACAAATTATATAATAGATCCTCCTTCAACTGAAGATTCCATCAACAACCTCCATCAAATAGAAAATGCCTCACTTAAGTTTGTTGTGAGAGATAACATAGTTAAAACACCAAATCCGTGAGTCTCCAATAGAAATGCAATGTGAGACATGGTGACAGAAATGACCCTGCCCAAAATTGGAATTAGAACTATCTTTTAAATTAGAAAAAAGGAGCAACATCATGTGTCAACCTCAAAAATTGGCATTTGGTGTAAATAACACAAGCGTGACTTATAATACAAATGATTGTTGAAAACCTAAATAGTTGATGCAAACAAAGGCCAACTAATAGAGCTCCTAAGCTTAGCATTTTTGTCACATGAGAAAATGCCAAACTCAACAGCTACAAGAATATAATACTTGATCATGATATTCTAAAGTCTTCCAAGAAGAACATGAAGAAGAAGGTTTCTCTTGAAGACAACTCGAATTATTCCAAAGAAGAAGAGGTCGCTCCTAAATCTCCTACAAAGAAGGAGAATTATCATGCTAACCCTTCTTCTAGTTAGTCTACACTCAAATTTATATAAAGGATCCATATCGCTAGAGGTGCCCAGGAACTAGTGTTTGACTCTAACCTCAAAAGGCACCACCCTTCACCTGATTCTTTACGTAACCTCACTGACTTACATATTTTCCTCCTGATGCATTAGGTAGGTCTTTCTTTAGATCAACCTACTCAAAAACTAACCTTTATCCTTATTGACACTCAGGGTCCCCTACCTTCTCACTATATTAGAGCCATCCCTCAAACCAAATGGGAATCTCCTCATGAATATTATAGTATCGTTCCTCCCCCCTCTCCCCAAGCTAGTTGATTTATTGCCTATTATTATTCTTCCTTCATTCAAAGGTCATTCTCTCATATATTTGATATGTTGGCCTACATGAATGTTCTTTAAACATGTACTGACTAGACGACCCATATAATTGAGTCCCTTTTACGATTTCTCCCCTAGGCTTACAAAAGATTTGTCCCCTTCTCTCTCCTCAAATATTTCTCGCATTCCTTTGAGAGAGGAATGGAAAGACAATATGGTAAACCCATTCTTCATTTATATTCATCACAATGATCTCACCATCAAATGAGTAATTTTTTATCCTGGATTTTCCCTTAACATCAGAAGAACTCCTATATATCATGTCCTTAGTGTTAATTTATTTTCACCCACCTGTTGGACCCTTTAAGGTTTCAACAAATCTAAGACTATACCCCTCAATGCTATTGTGATCCCTATTTTTTTTTCCTGAGATTGTAGACACCCATTTTTTAGAACTTCTAGTAGACCTAGAGTACAACATCCTCCTAGGTCAGCCTTAGTTAGATGTAATGAATATATTTATCCTTTGCACCTTCAAAAGTGAGCTCTTATTTTTCCATGAAGGCGAGAATTAGTAGACTTTAGGGATATCACACTAATATGTCCTTAATATGTCCAAAATCAAGAGGGATATCACATTACATTAGCTGGTTGACCACTATTCCTTAGTGTGAAATATAACCATAGTGCATATTGCTTTCATGGATAAGTGAGTCGAATTAAGGTGCACCCACTTAGAGATTCATACCCTTCACTAAGTTGGGAATCTGTTGCATGCATGAGTGCCCCTACTAATATTGGTAATTGCACCCTCTAATTTTGCATCCAAAACTAAAGATATAAAAACTTTATTTAGAACTTTGAATATAGAAAAAAAAGTTAAAAAATTGGAACTAGGATGAGGATAGACTACTCACTAACAACACGTGCACATGAAACTGAAGGTACAACCAAACAGGTACCTGTCATATATTTCTTTTTCGAGTGAGGAAATCTTAGGATAAATAGAGGGAAATGTGACTGCATCTAGTAGATATGATAAGAAAACAAGGACTAGAGATGAAAAAGTCAGAATAAAATTTTGTAGATGCATGAAATTTTTTCTTGTCGAAGGAGGATCATGCTCTTATGATTATGAGAGCATAGGAGACATAGAGGTGCCACTCGGGTATAAGCATCTAGTGAAACAATGGGTACCTAAGGAACTGCCTCCTATAGATGTTGAGTTCATTGTCAACAATAGGACATATCGCATTGCACCATCCTCCCTCCATGGCCTGGGGCTATTTTCCATGGATGGAATAATTGTAAAATACAATGTAGTAATTGAATTCGTAGACTATGTCGGACCGTGTTACAATTATAACGATTGGATGTGGCTGGTCAGGTGCATGCGAAGTATGCAAAGATATGCACTCACCGCAAATTATATACAGCTAATAAACAAGGATAAAAATAAGGGAGTGACTATCTATATTGATGGAAGGCATAAAGTTTCTGGAAATATTGCAGGCTTTATAAACAACACATGACCCGAGACAACAAACAAGCAACGGAATTGCATATATGAGTGACGCGAAGAGAATCCGATAGTCTTGTACACAATAAAAAAGATAGCTCTCGAGGAAGAGTTATTAGTGGATTACCATTTGAATCAAATAGAAACATCGACTAATAGTGTGTGGATACTTATGCAACACCTATTTAAGCAACCTCTACTTATTGCATTATATTGTTTTTATCTTTAACATTGTTTTAAATATTTCACGGTCCCAATTTTATAATAATGTGGGAGGTTGATCGTTGAGGTTGATTTTATTTTGGTGGAAATCAGTTTTTTTATTATCGTTAACAATTTTTGAAATATTTGGGGGTTCTAATTATATTATAATGTAGCAGGATGATAGTGAAAAAGGGCCAGCCGCAAAACATGTAAATGATCATCAAATTCAACTTTCATTTTACATGAATTTAATTATTTTCTTATCTAATTTTACTGAAATAACATTGTTTTTGTTGAAATTATATTTAGTCGGCAGTCCATGTTGATCATGATTCCGTCGATGAGGAGGGGTTGTATTCATCCCATGATCCGATGGTATTGATAAAAAAAAAGCATCATTAAAGCGAACAACGAACTTGCTATCTTATTAGATCATCCAAATCAAACTCTCGACATCCTAGAAAAGATCAATCTCCTTATGTCACAACTTAACACATATAAGGTAATAACCATAATTTAAAGTGTTTTTTTCTAATGTACTCATATGTTCAATTATGAAACTTTTTTCTTTAACTTTTACATTATCTCATGAAAAAACATTTTCTTTTTCATAAAGAGATTTGTGCAGCCTGTTCAGCCAGGTGTTGGTAGTAGTGGCGTTGCAGAGATGCCACAGAGTCCTGTTGTGGGTGGTCATACAACTGCTAGAGTATTATTTACTTCTCCATATTCCACACCTAATTTAGATAGGAGCCATGACATGCATTGTTAGACATCAACACATCGGTCAGAATCTAGAGATGGTGACAGACATGAGGTTGATGATGTGGTTGACATGGTTTCATTTCCTAGAGCTAGATGTGTGACAAGCATGGGGACCCTTCCGTGCACATTTTTGGTCAACGATAATGGACTTCCATTAAAACAAATGAGACTCCCAAGTAGTTTTTCATATTTTAATTGTTTCATGTTGTCCATCTCATACACAAATTATCTAGATTATTATTTTTAAATTAATGATAATATATTTTTGTGTGTAGAAAACAACCATTTTTATATACACCTAGAGAGAAAGACCTTGTTTATTGTTGGGGATACCTTACACATGAGGTGGAATTGATAGAATTCCAACCTCAAAAAAGAACTGAGGTGGAATTGACAGAATTCCAACCTCAAAAAAGAACTTATGGATTATCTTGAAGGCCTCTTTGGAGTAGACACGTTCAATAAAAAAATGGTCACCTCTACAGCAGACGAATATTTAAAATATACACAGGATGTTTATAGATGAAGCTTGGCAAGAAATCCTAGGTATGAGCGTCCTCCCTCAATTCTAGAGAGGGGGTGGAAGGTGATCATTGATGGTGCAAAAGAAAAGATATTGAAAAAATCAGGAGAAAAAATAACTAGTACCCCAAGGTAAATTACAATATTTTGATTTCAATACCAGCTTTAATTTTCTTTAGATCTAAATAAAACTGTGGTTATATATAACATACTTGAAATTTTTTATGATAGGCTTCTTGACACTTCGAAGGTAACCAAAGCAAGGATTTCCAAACACAAGCTAGGATTGCCAAGAGATGGTGACAAAGATGAGGTTGATGATGTGGTTGACATGGATGCATTTCCTGGAGCTAGACATGTGACAAGCACAGGGACCCTTCTGTGCACATTTTTGGTTGATGATAACGGACTTCCATTAAAACAAATGAGACTCCCAAGTAGTTTTTCATATTTTAATTGTTTCATGGTGTCCATCTCATACACAAATCATCTAGATTATTATTTTTAAATTAATGATCATATATTTTTTTGTGTAGGAAACGACCATTTTCATAGACACCTAGAGAGAAATCCCTTGTTGATTTTTGGGGCTACCTTACGCATGAGGTGGAATTGATAGAATTCCAACCTCAATTATGGATTATCTTGAAGGCCTCTTTGGAATAGACACGTTCAATAAAAAAGCAGTCACCTCTGCAGTGGACGAATATTTAAAATATACGTGGGATGTTTATAGACAAAGCTTGGCAGGAAATCCTAGGTATGAGTGTCCTCCCTCAATTCTAGAGAGGGGGTGGAAGGTGATCATTGATGGTGCAAAAGAAAAGATATTGAAAAAACTGGGAGAAAAAATAACTGGTACCCCAAGGTAAATTACAATATTTTGATTTCAATACCATCTTTAATTTTCTTTAGATCTAAATAAAAGTGTGGTTATATATAACATACTTGAAAATTTTGATGATAGGTTGCCTGACACTTCGAAGGCAACCAAAGCAAGGATTGCCAAACATGGCCAACACAAGCTAGGATTGCCAAGATATGGTGATAGAGATGAGGTTGATGATGTGGTTGACATGGTTGCATTTCCTGGATCTAGACGTGTGACAAGCACGGGGACCTTTCCATGCACATTTTTGGTCGACGATAATGGACTTCCATTAAAACAAATGAGACTCCCAAGTAGTTTTTCATATTTTAATTGTTTCATGTTGTCCATCTCATACACAAATCATCTAGATTATTATTTTTAAATTAATGATCATATATTTTTGTGTGTAGGAAACGACCATTTTTATAGACACCTAGAGAGAAAGACCTTGTTGATTGTTGGGGCTACCTTATGCATGAGGTGGAATTGACATAATTCCAACCTCAAAAAATAACTGAGGTGGAATTGAAAGAATTCCAACCTCAAAAAGAACTTATGGATTATCTTGAAGGCCTCTTTGGACTAGACACGTTCAATCAAAAAGACATCACCGCTGTAGTGGATGAATATTTAAAATATACGTGAAATGCTTATAGACGAAGCTTGGCAGGAAATCCTAGGTATGAGTGTCCTCCCTCAATTCTAGAGAGGGGGTGGAAGGTGATCATTGACGGTGCAAAATAAAATATATTGAAAAAATCAGGAGAAAAATTTGGTACCCCAAGGTAAATTACAATATTTTGATTTCAATACCAGCTTTAATTTTCTTTAGATCTAAATAAAAGTGTGGTTATATATAACATACTTGAAAATTTTGATGATAGGTTGCCTGACACTTCGAAGGAAACCAAAGCAAGGATTTCCAAACATGGCCAACACAAGCTAGGCCAGGGAAACTACTCGAGGTTACAGTCACGAATCGTAAGTACCCAAACATATTAAGAATATTATTTGTATATCCTTACAAATTTCAGGTAATTACAGCCAAAAGCATTAAAAAAACATACTATTAAGCAATGGAGGGTGATGACTTCAGAACTGAAACCACGGAGGAAGACCTCCAACTTGGTTACAAGTACGGCTATAAAACTGTGGTTGATCGTAGGAAAATCATGGGGTGGACCCCAAGATCCAGTCTACAGGATGAGGTAAATAAAAATCAGTCCACATTAACCTTTCATTACTTATAAAATACATAAATGTTTGATATCGTCCATAATTTAATGTCTTACTTTGTTTTAATCAGGGGAGCAACACTATCAATGAAACCATTAGTACTAGAAAATAGAGTGTTGATAGTGCAACGTGGCTAGAAGATCATGGTGCTCCCCAGTATCCCCATCCCAATGGGGTGCAACCCCAAGATGTTTCTGTGACTGAGGCCCACAACGGTAAAATGGTTGTATATTAATCATGTACTTAATAATTATGTGCTTATAAATTTTTTCATTTCAATGGAAGATAATGTCATAGTTGAGCCTCCTCGACCTAAAGATCAGGTGAATAGGGCAGCCATTCCAACAGTGATGACTAGAGGACTAGGTAAATAATTACATTGCAAAGTTTTTTTTTAATATTAATTAAGTACTTCAATGATATTTAAAAATTGGCCATATAAATTTCATATTTTTTGTTTTTGTAGGTGATGACCCCTCACAGTAGCCTCCACGTTGTAGGTATGATACCAAACATGATCGACGTGAAAGGACTAAAACAACATCAATTGTTGAAGACCACCCAGTGAATGAAGACATAGAGATGGATGAATTACTTAAGAACTGGAAAACACAAAAGAAGAATGTAATAATTTTATAAGACAGTTAGATGTACATTATATAGTTGAACATGTAATGATGCATATAATTCATTGACATTATGGGTACTTTTTCATCTGATAATATATACAAGGCTATTTATATGGCTTGTATATATCTGTGAATGTAATTTTATTATACACTTAATGATAATTTCATATTCTCTTAGTCTTGGTATATATTGATTCAATACTCCTTGGTTCTATTGGTTCTATTGGCCTTGATATTCAATTTATGCATCAATTTTTGGCTCCATGGATATCATCCTAGCGATTTGAAGGCATTGGTAAACGTGAAATTTAAGAGATTGAATTGTTCAATTTTGGATTTAGATTTTACATGCTTGTTTGTTTGTGGGTTTCAAGAGTTCCAAACTTGTATGACACCAGTTGACATAGCATGGGGCCCTTCATGCCATCAACCCCATATCCTACATTGTCAATATTCATGATCCTTGCTTCTACCGCTAGAATTATTCATATATTGAGCCTTCCAATAGCTGAACCGATAACCAATATTTTTCATGGATCCAATTTAGATCATTTATCACTAGGGAAGGTGTTGGTGAAGGAAATGCTAGTGATAGAAGTTGCTTAGTGTATATGTTTTTGACATAGAATTCACCTATTAACTTATTTAGAGGTGAATATGGTTAATTATAATAATAAGACGAAGGGGAACCTGGGTAGTGTTTACCTAATGCGAGTTGGTCAATAGTGATGATGTAGGCCTCATGGGGGAATGCATCACTAAAAAATGATAGATATTATGACATGAATAGCATGTATGTAGTCATGGTTGAGAAGGATGTTGTAGTCTAAGGTTGTTTTCAATTAGATGTTAAGGAAAATTCCTTCATATTCAGATGGTCACCCATCAAATGATTATTTGTAGCTCATGAATTACCTAATAGTGGGGTAGTCTAACACTATTGGATTTATTACACTATTATATCTACATGTGGCCATGGCTTGTGTATTTGTTATTACTAATTGTAATCATGTCTAGAGTCATATAATTTGTATTTTTATTGTATTAAAAGGTGTGATTAAGGTTGACCTAGTCAAACTTGATATGTGGGCTCAATAATTCTCTTGGGGTGCCAGTTCTTGTTTTGTGGGAACCAGATCTGCAAAATGGTAATCTCTTTTTCTTTTAAGATATAACGTGAGAATCCAAGCAATACCTGATGCCTTGTGCTTGGGCTATGGAGTCTAGGAAACAAATAGAACTTGAAAATCGATAAAGAAGATGTGACAAAACCACCAAAAAGCAAGTGTTATCAGTCAAGGACATATCTAATATATATGTAACAACCATATGAAATTCTCAACAAAGACACAACAACACGTCCATAAAATTCTTGCACCCACATAAGACACCAAACATGAGATTAGAGTAAGAGAGATAACTGAGATAACTTTCTATTGAATGATCAACCCTTAAGCTATATCCTTTAGAAGGGGCACAAGCTATCTAAATTATTATTATTATTTTAAATAAATATATGTTTGTTGGGTCATATCAGGATTACAAATTATCTTTGATATCTCATCAAAAGTTGAAATTCTTACAGTAACTTCCTTGCATTATGAAGAGCATGAATAATAATGTTGTTAAATGAAAAAGTCTGAAGAACATTCATGCTTAACCACCTTATCAAGAACCCTACTGGCCTCCTCAATGTTTATTAATTATTGCAAATACCATCCATTAATGTAGTAAATGTTACAAAATTAGGATTGTATCCCTTGGACGCCATCTCATCCAAAACATTGTAAGCTTCCTCCCACCTACCTTCTTCACTACTTCATTTTTTTTCCTCCAATTTCATGTGAACCAAATGATTTACAACACCCATCTCTTTTAAGATTCTACCCAATATTAGACTGTCTATATAAACCCAAATGTCAACAATATTCATTGACCCGAGTTAAAAATTCATTTTGACATAAATACATTGGTATTATATAACATTAGCACAATTTAATAGATAAATAAAATATCATCTTCTTGAATATGCACCCTCTCTACAAAGATTAATTCATGCTAGTATCACATGATTTTCATAACTTGAAAGAGAGAGAGACCTCCATTTTTTATTTTATTTTTATAACTTGGGACTTGAAAAGAAGTCTATTTTAGTAAATCAAGGTGAAGGCCTTAAGAATTTGTCGATGTTCTTGGTGATTATTTACATATAATATCTATTGTTCATGAAGAATATATTGTCTCACTTGAATTGATTTTTTGAGAGTTATTATTGTTGACTGCATCACCTTAGCATGATCTTTAGTAAGAATGTCAAATCTTCATAGTCATCTCGTTCAACACCCATATGGTGTCTTAGAAAGTGAAACTCTTAGTGGAAACCGCAAGACAAATAAGTGGAACAACAATTCCACAAGTGACAACAAGCTTTGCCTACCATTTGTTCAAACCATTGTAGCACATCTTAGAAAAATCCAACAATGGATATATATAGAAATGAAAAATAATCAAGCACTAATGTTTGTTTGAAGGCCAATGGATTTTGTTCTAATGCAAAAATGTTTAGTGTATTCCTCAAAGGCCCACATAATATATGTCATGCATCTATATCAAGTATAATTTTCTAACTAGATTATAACCATTGGTTGCACAAGGGGCCAAGGGGCCAATAATGGTTATTAGTTTTCCATTGAATGGTATAAGGGGCCAATCTTCCCACGTAATTGTTAATGTTATTATTGCACTTCCTTCATAAGCATCAATTTGCAAATTGTCCTAGGAATTATTTTCACTATAATCTAATGAAACCTTTATCTGAAAAAGTATTGGTGATTCCCCATTCCTCCTACTATGCAAAACCAACCTAGAATTTATGGCAGCCTTCCAAAGTTTAAAACGTTAAAGGGGAAAATTAAAATATAGCAGAAATGCCAAGTAGTTTATAGTCTTAAGTGCCCACCCTAATAACAGAAATAATACAAGGCTTGAAGAAATTGGAGTATTTTCCCAATCGCCCCTGTATATGCATTAAGAGACAAATTAGATGCAATTCATTTTCTTTTCCTTTGACTTAGGGGGTTTCACATTTAGGTCAACCCTTTTTTTGTTATGTATCTAAACAGAAGCAATTTTCTGGCAAAACCAAGGATTATATCTAAGCTGAAAACTTTTTAAAAAGAAACTCAAGAAAGGCAGCATGGGTACATGGGTACTGGCATACGATGTTCTATCAGAATAGAGACCCCCCCAAAAATAGGTACACTAGTACATGAGTATGGCTAATACTACAAATTACAAACACAAACATATTTGTTTTCTTGTCTTTTAAGGGATATGGCCAACACTCTCCCTCCTCAAACCAATAACATTTCCAAACCCATGCAGTATATCTTGGTAGTCCTAGATATCCTTGGGAGCATCCATCCCCATTTGAGCATACCCAAGACAGGTAAATCCTTGTTTTACAGTATCCACCCCTTGTGTATGTATACCAATATAACTGTGAAATCAAGAAATGTTATAATTTTTTTAGAAAAGGTGAAGTAAACCTATATTGCAACTAAGGTTTTAAATAATGTTATGTATCAACAATGTATAATCAATAATCAATAATCAATAATCAATAATCAATAATCAATAATCAATAATCGATAATCGTGAAAAACTTCCACTTCAATTATTATTAGCTAGATAAATTTTAGAAACAAGATAAATTTTACAAACAAACAAATTTAGGTTTTTTTACAATACTCAATAGTCTTCAAAAAATTCCATTTCAACTATCATCAGCTAGAAGAAATTTAGAAATAAACGAATTTAGGTGAATGGACTTCAAGTTTAAACTCTATCTTTTTAGAAACAAACAAATTTAGGTGAAGGGACTTCAAATTTAAACTCTTTCTTTCTTTTTCTTTGCATTATGAAATAAATAAAATAATAAACAATTGTTTGATACAATTACTCTCTAATATTATCTTCAGTATTGCTTGAAGGAGTTTTAGTAACGGATGTTATTATTATGTAGTTTTCCATCAAAACTAAAGACTTTGATCAGTCTAAAACTTACAATTGGTTCGAGATGCATGATGTGGTGAACAAAAATTGTGTTACTCGAACTAATTAAAGACTTATTGTAAGGCTTATAACATCAAATTGGATTATGCACTAGTGACGAGTCAATGGGTGTATTGTATCCAACTACCCTATTTATTTCAACAAAAAAATGGAGATTTGGTTACAAGAAACAATCACAAACACGGTTCATTATCACAACTGTAGATTTTAGAAATTATGTGCAATCACTCTATTGAATACATTGCAAGAATTTTGTGTATACAGTGTATTATCACAATTGTAGATTTTAGAAATTGTGTGTAATCAGTTTATTGGATTATTTGCAAGAATTTTTTGTATAGTGTCTTCGAGTTTTGTAAAAAAAAATTAATGTGTAAAAGTTCTTTGTGTGATGTATGCAAGTGAAAAATGATAATTGTAGTTTAGTGGTTTCATTATTTTTATAGTAATTATGTTGTAAGGAATTTCACTATGAACCAATTATAAAGTGTCATTAGTCCAATTTAATATTTTTGAATCTCCATGGTCATAAAATCACTTGTCAAGAACATGGAAGTTTTTGCATTAGTGGTAGTTGTAATGGTGGTGGCAGCTTCTAAATTGGGAGACATGATGAACTCATCTGAGTGATAGTGGGTATCTACCATATAAAGACTTTTCCTTTATATATTTTTTTATTCAGTAGTTTCCTTAGTTTATAGTATGTTGTACTAATAATATACAAATTCCAAAACAACTTATTAATAATGACACACCAACATTACCACATTCAAACTCTTGTGTTTACATAAGAATATTTCAAAGTGATAGAAATACTATGAATAAGGGCATCGATTTTTATTTTTATTTTAAAATAAATATATGTCGTCGCAAGAGCGACAACTATAAGGATTCTTGCAATGAATTAGCTATACTATCGACGAATATTTTCCATCGATAATATAGCTAATTCATCACAAGAATCCTTACATTCGTCGCTCTTGCGACAGTATCATTTTCGTCGATAGTATAGTTGATCCGTCGCAAGAATATTTACATTGTCTCTCTTGCGACGATATCCCTAACTTGTCGCTCTTGCGACGATATCCCTTTTTTCGTGCTTGCGACGACATCCCTACCTTGTCGCTCTTGCGACGATTTCCCTTCCTTGTCGCTCTTGCGAGGATTGTCCTCCCTCGTCGCTTTTGCAACGATATCCCATATTTGTCGCTCTTGTGACGATATCCCTTCTTTGTCACTCGTGCGACACCAACTGTTGGTTTTCTTTATTGCAACAACCAACGTTGGTTATACATCTTACGACAACTTCCTTGGGTTGTCTCTCTTGCGATGTTTTTTCCGGTCCATCGCACTTGCCACATCACGTGAAGCGAAGTTTGGGAGACCCAAGATTTGTCTCAATATCCATGACATAACATCACAAGAGCATCGAAAGAGATGTCGCAAAATGACCCAAATTTACTAGTGAGTTATGAGATCCACAAATAGATCTCTATGAGAGTCTTTAAAACAATATTACAAATTTGTTGTCCAAGTTTAAATAAAATGTGTGCGCAAATGGAACAACATAATATCCATGATACTTAAACAAAAAAAGGAAATGTGTTCATCCTAGTGCCCTAGGATGGGGATATCATGGACCATATAGTAGCAAAGTTAACCTAAAAGAAGAAAGAAAAAAAACCAAGAATCAGTTTTATAGGTAAACAATAAACACATAAAGTTGGATGATCACATATTGAGATGAAAGAAAGGAAAAATGCTTCAGATAAGTGTACTCACAAAATTAGAAATGGATTTTGATGGATGGACTCACTCCTTCTATCCTTTGCAAGCGCTTCATAAATATAGTTGGAACTTGACCCTTTCCAATGCAACTTATTCTTGGTAGTTATTGAGGATCAGTTATTTCATTCAACGAACTTTTGAGCCAATTTTTGATATATTATTTTAACGGTGGAATTGTTATGTATTGATTTATCTAAAGCACAAATATCTCATCTTATATATCTTTTCATTTGGAACATAACTCTTGTATTAATTCCAAATGATCTTTGTTATCATTAATCAAGTTAACCAACCATCGTTTTATTTCTTCTTTTTGGAAACTAGTGAGATTCTAAATTCTCCTTGGTTAAAAATGTTGACTCTCTAATCAA
>JASDQU010688450.1:6395-24302 GCA_032191745.1 Picea mariana
CATTGCAACTGCCACTTGCTGTACCCAAGTATTGTGGATGATTCAGACACTTGCAGACTTGGAGGTAAAAAATACTGCACCGATCCCAATTCATTGTGATAATACTAGTGGAATTAGTGTGTCAAAGAATCCTGTATTTCACTCCAAGAACAAGCATATACCCATCAAGTATCACTTCTTGAGGGAATAGGTGAAAAACACTGTTGTTTCTTTGCATTATACTCCATCCAAAGACTAGATTGCTGATATCTTCACTAAATCGCTTGCAAAAGCTCAGTTTGAGTATCTACACCAGAAGTTGGGCGTGACCCCGTTATCAAGTTAAATAGTCTATTTGATCAAGGGGAGAGTGATCCTAGTATATCTGATCATGGGGAGAATAGAGTAACTCTCTTCTTTCTTTGACATTGATGTCAAAGGGGGAGAAAAAGGTGTTGTCTGTATGCTATAGTTGAAGGTCTAAGAATAATAGTGCAAACTTTAAGGGTTGCCATCAATGCCAAAGGGGGAGATTGTTGGCATGTTTTACATGAAGAGTGTGCTTGTCATTGATGGCAAGAAAAACAACAACAACAATGATGGAAAACATAAAAGAAGTAAGGATTCAAAGGAGTAGAAGGCGAGAAAGCTCAGGAGGAAGAGAGACAATGTTTGATAGATCACCGATATAGAGGACCAACAACCGTCTGATCAAATCAAGGTGCGTGAGCCTTAACGCTTTGCGGACGCAAGAGAGAGAAATTAACAAAGTTTCGAAGTCCCGAATTAATTTGAGACCGTTCATCACCAGGAGGAGAATCCGATTCATTGATAGTTGGGAGATACGTGTCAGTAGACCGTGAGTTCAGGAGGGAGCAAAGTTTGAGATTTGAAATCCCCGAAGTTCGGAGAGCTCAAGAGTCGGAGTCAATTTCAGCCGTCATATCATTTTAAAGTGGAAGGACAGGATAAGGTTGAAGAAGGGCATGCTAATCTCAGTGGTCGATAATTAGGCGCTCAGATCTATGGCCGATAGGGCATATCAGACCCCCCCCAAACTTTCTGCCTTTAACCATCTGGGGGGGTCCGAGTTGGTGGTATTTCCCATGTGGGACCCTCATACGTGTCACCTTCCTTTCAAATCGGACCCCCCTCACTCATTACCACTTATTGCCTAAACCCCCCTCTAAGTAAACCACCAAACCAATCATACATACCACCTCCGTGCTTCGATGTCACACTCCACTACCCGCTACACGTCACACTACACTACCGCGCTCTGACTCCACACTCCACTACACTGCCTACACGTCACACCCACGTCAAAAAAGACACGTGGCACAGTTAGATAATGACAAGTGTCAAGATGAAATCGACATTTCCGGCTCCTTAAAATCATGAATCTGAGTGACACGTGGCAAACACTCGGCTCGTTCCACATCATCAAGTGACGTAAGAAATTTACGTCACTCCGAGAGTTTTACTTCAGGAGTTTCACCACTAGAAAATGCCTAAAGTCTTGAAGTCCCGAACGCCGAAGTCCTGAAGTGGACATAAGTTGTCCGATCTGAAGATCACTTCGGGTGCATTCTCAACCATTGATCAAAATACAGTGGAAGGATACCATAAGTAGAATAGACAAAGTGTTGAAGTAAATGGTTGAAATCCATCACAATGCTTGATTAAGTCCTAGACGACGGATTAAGCAGTGAAAGGATAAATGTAAACTGTCCGATCTATTCGGCCAGGTGTCTACAGATCATCAACTCCAGAAGATTGACGTACAGAAGAAACAAGAGTTTGAGAATTGAAAGTCCTGAAGGCCAGACTCTTGGAGGAAATCCTAATCGTAGATTCAGGGAGACACGTGTCAATAGATTTTTCACTATGGAATATTGTCATATGGGAAAAGCGAGATTTGAGAGTTGAAACTCTCGAAGACCGGAAGGCAGGAATCAATCGTAGCCGTTGATTTGGAAGGAAGCTACGTGTTGACGGATCATGGAGATATGGGATCTGGGATCTTCAAATGTGTAACAGAGGATGTGAAGTGGCGTTCACTTCCAAAGATTGTAAGATAAAGTCTATAAACTCAGGACAAGTGGTGGCTAAAGGCATAAGGACAGATAATAATGTATATGTGCTAGAAGAAGATAGAGAAGAGTATCATCTAAGAAAACATAATGAAATCTAGTTATGGCATAGGAGTCTTGGACATCTAAACTTTGACCACTTAATCAAGCTCAAAAATCTTGAGGCAGTAAAAGATATTCCAAGAATATCAAAGCCACAAGATTCTATGTGTAAACCCTGCCAAGTAGGAAAGCTAACCAGGACACAATTTAAATCCAAGAGCTCTACTTCAACAGAGAAACCACTCCAATTAGTTCATATGGATTTGTGTGGACCATCAAGATAGAAAGGCATAGGGAAGAAAAATTACTTCATGTTGATCATTGATGATTACTCTAGACTCACTTAGGTTTCTTTTCTCAAAGAAAAAACTGAAGCATTTGAGAAATTTAAAACATTTAAGGCTTTAACTTAGAATCAAACATGCAACAGGTTAAAGGCAGTAAGATCAGACAGAGGAGGAGAGTTTATGTCAAGTGATTTCAAGGAATTTTGTGATAAACATGGGATCAATAGAGAATACACAATCCCAGGAACTCCACTACAAAATGGAGTAGTTGAGAAGCAAAACAGAACAATTCAACAAATGGCCAGGTCAATGATGAATGCAAAGAACATTGGACAAACCTACTGGGTAGAAGCAATACACACAACAATCCATATTCTTAACAAATCCCACCTCAGAGCACACAGTGACAAGACACCTTATGAATTGTGGTATGGAAGATCTGCTTCAATCAAACACTTCAAAGTCTTTGGGAGTAAGTGCTACATAAAGAATAATAATGAAAACCTTGGCAAATATGATGATAGGGATGATGAAGGTATCTTCTTAGGGTATGCTACAGACAGTAAAGGATACAAATGCTATAATAAGAGGCTGCATAAATTGTTTGATTGCATTGACATAAAAGTTAATGAAGAAATCCCTGTATGAGATGTAAGCAGTGTTGCATCAACAACATAGGATATAGTTGAAATTGAAGACGAACAGGTCCAAGAGTCAGAAAGAAAAGAATATGAGTTAGATGAAGATACAAATACTCATGCAGACTCAAATCAACAAACAACATCAAATCCTTCCTCCATAATTACTCAAAAGAATCATCCTGCAAGTCAGATAATTGGTGAAAGAGACAAAGGTGTACAAACTAGGAGAAGGATAATCAAAGACACTGAGCAATCACATATAGCCCTCATATCCATGGTGAAACCCAAGAAATTTAATGAAGGCAGTAAAGATTTAAATTGGTTAAAATCATTGAATGAGGAACTAGATCAGATTGAGAAGAACAATACTTGGGAGCTTGCTCCTAGATCTGCAGATAAGAATGTAATTGAGTCCAAATGGGTATTTAAGAATAAAATGAACGAGCAAGGAAATATTGTAAGAAATAAGGATAGATTGGTCTGCAAAGGGTATGCTCAAATAAAAGGACTGGATTTTGATGAAACATTTGTGCCCATAGCAAGATTAGAAGCTATTAGAATGTTTCTTGCCTGCGCTTCTCATAATAAGTTTAAAGTCTATCAAATGGATGTCAAGTCATCTTTTCAAAATGGAGATCTAAAAGAAGAAGTCTATATGGAACAACCAGAAGGTTTCCAACTGTCAAATAACCTTGAATTTGTTTGCAAGCTGAAGAAAGCCTTATATGGGTTGAAACAAGCTCCTCGTGCCTAGTACTACAGACTGAATAAGTATCTTCAAGACAAAGGGTTCAAGAGAGGAAAAATTGACACCAATCTATATATCAAAACAGAGGATAATGTTTTTTTCATTGTGTTGGTCTATGTAGATGACATCATCTTCAGAAGTAATAATGATTCATTGGTACAATGGTTTGCTTCTACCATGCAGTCTGAATTTGAAATGTCTATGATAGGGGAACTGCCATTTTTTCTTGGTCTGCAAATTACCCAGAGGTCTGAAGGAATATTTCTTTCTCAGGAGAAATATCTAAGAGAAATATTGAAAAGGTTTAAAATGAAAGATTCTACACCTGTGAGCACACCTATGGTCACTGGATGCAAGCTAATCACGGATGATGAATCACTTGATGTTGATCAGAGTTCATATAGGTCTATGATAGGCAGCCTGTTGTACATCACAACATCTCGTCCAGACATAATGGATGGTGTTGGAATGGTAGGAAGGTATTAGTTTGCACCTAAACAGAGTCATTTGATAGTTGTCAAAAGAATATTCAAATATTTGAAAGGAACGATGAACTATGGCCTATGGTATCCTAGGAATCATAATTTTCAATTATCAGTCTATTCAGATCCTAATTGGGCTAACTGCATGGATGAAAGGAAAAGCATGAGTGTAGGTGCATTCTTCTTAGGAGATTCTCTTGTAGCATGGTTCAACAAGAAGCAAGGTTCGATTTCCTTATCTACTACAAAAGATGAATACATTGTAGCTGCGACTTGTTGTACCCAAGTATTTGGGATGATTTATACACTTGCAGACTTGGAGGTAAAATATACTGCACCGATCCCAATTCATTGTGATAATACTAGTGCAATTAGTGTGTCAAAGAATCATGTATTTCACTCCAAGACCAAGCATATACCCATCAAGTATCACTTCTTGAGGGAACATGTGACCAACACTGTTGTTTCTTTGCATTATACTCCATCCAAAGACCAGATTGTTGATATATTCACTAAATCGCTTGCAAAATCTTAGTTTGAGTATCTACGCAAGAAGTTGGGCGTGAACCCGTTATCAAGCTAAATAGTCTATCTGATGAGGGGGAGAGTGCTCCTAGTATATCTGATCAGGGGGAGAAGATAGTCAGTCTCTGTGTTCTTTGACATTGATGTCAAAGGGGGAGAAAAAGGTGTTGTCTGTATGCTACAGTTGAAGGTCTAAGCAAAATAGTGCAACCTTTCAGGGTTTCCATCAATGCCAAAGGGGGAGATTGTTGACATGTTTTACAGGAAGAGTGTGCTTGTCATTGATGGAAAGAACAACAACAATGATTGAAAACAGGAAAGCAATAAGGAGTCAAAGGAGCAGAAGGCGAGAAATCTCAGGAGGAAGAGCGACAGTGGCCGTTTGATCACCGATACAGAGGACCAACACTCGTTCGATCAAATCAAGGTGCACAAGCCTTAACGCTTTGCGCACAGAGGAGAGATAACTTACCAAAGTTCTAAATTCCCAAAGTAATTTGAGACCGTTCATCACCAAGAGGAGAATCTGGTCCGTTGATCGTCGGGAGATACATGTCAGTAGACCGTGAGTTCAAGAGGGAGCAAAGTTTGAGATTTGAAATCCCTGAAGTTTGGAGAGCAAGAGATCCAAAGAGCCGGAGTCAATTTCAGCCGTCAGATCATTCTAAAGTGGAAGGATAGGATAAGGTTGAATAAGGGCGCGCTAATTTCAGTGACTGATAATCGGGCGCTCAGATCTACGGTCGACAGGGCATATCGGACCCCCTCAAACGTTTTGCCTTTAACCATGGGGGGGAGTCTAGATTGGTGGTATTTCCCATGTGGGACCCTCATACATGTCACCTTCCTGTCAACTCGGACCTCACTCGCTCATTACCACTTATTATCTAACCCCCCTTCCGAGTAAACCACCAAACCACTCATACATACCACCTCTGCGCTTCAAAATCACACTCCACTACTCGCTACACGTCACAATCCACTACTGCGCTCTACCTCCACACTCCACTACACTGCCTACACGTCACACCCACGTTATCAAAGACATGTGGTACAGTTAGATAATAAAAAGTGTCAAGATGAAATCGACATTTCAGGCTCGTGAAAATCACGAATCTAAGTGACACATGGAAGACACTCGGCTTGTGCCATGCCATCAAGTGACATAAGCAAGTTACATCACTATGGGATTTTGACTTCGGGAGTTTCACCACCAGCATATGCCTAAAGTCTCGAAGTCCTGAATGTTGAGTTCCCGAAGTGGACATAAGTCGTCTGATCTGAAGATCACTTCGGGTGCATTCTCAACCATTGATCAAAATACAATGGAAGGATAGCATAAGTAGAATAACCGAAGTGCCAAAGTAAATGGTGGCCATTCATCACAATGATTGATTAAGTCCTATACGATGGATTAAGTAGTGAAAGGATAAGTGTAAACCGTCCGATCTATTCGAACAGGTGTTTGCAGATCATCGACTCCAGAAGATTGACGTATGGAAGAAACAAGAGTTTGAGAATTGAAAGTCTCGAAGGCCGGACTACTGGATGAGATCCTGATCGTAGATTTAGGGAGACAGGTGTCAATAGATATTCCACTTCGAAAGATTTTCATATGGGAAAAGCGATATTTGAGAGTTAAAACTCTCGAAGACCAGAAGGCCATAATCAATCATAGTCATTGATTTGGAAGGAAGCTACGTGTCGACGGATCATGGAGATCTGGGATCATGCTTGGAAGGAGAAAAGGAAGTCACATAGTATCCTTTGATTGAGTGGCATCACCAAGGGATTGGAGATCAACTATCATGCTCAATTGCGGGGAAAGAACATGCTCGAGTCTTAATTTTTCTTGAACGGGCCGCAAGAGAAACCATGGTTTTGGAGAAAGGACACATGGAGGATCGAGGCAAATTGTGGGGTAAAAAGTAGTTTGATTCAAACCGCCTTTGGATGCGCCCGCAATCGCGTGGTCACATGACGTCATTTCCTAAGTTCATATTGAAAAATGGAGATAGCGCTCCTTAGACTGAGATCAGGAAGCGCCTTTTGAATAGGCGTGTGGTCACGTGAAGGAAAGGGATTAGAAGCTAAAGAAGCCAAAACGATTAACTATAACTGCCAGAGAAGACGAAGAGTTGCAACTGCTAGAGAAGCCAAAGAATCTCACGATAATGCCCGCTAATGATGAACATATTCAGAATAACCAACAGAGAAGATGAAGAGTTAGAATGATGATCAATGAGAGGACTTGATGTGAGAAAGACATGCAGAACATAAAATAAAGTTTGATTTTTCGATGGTTATGCATGTGGGTAGGAGGTGAAGCGAAGTAGAACTGGAAGTGGAGATCAGAGGCGCAATGTACATAATGCAGAGGCAACACAGAGCATAAAATGATGAAGAGACGGTGAACAGAGAGGAGTTGTGTGGAGGAAGAAAAAGAGCAGAGCACAGAAGCATAAATATGCAGAAGCGGAACAGAGCATAGAAACATCATAAGGAAGAGGAGACATGGAGTTGTAACATTCCATATCAGAGACAGAGCAAGAAAGCAAATATTTATATCTCAAGGTGGTAGGGTGGTGCTAAGGAGGACTGTTGTCCTCAGAGTTTCAAGTGGGTGCTTGAACACATGGAGTTGTAGCTTCCATTTGGTTGCAGCAAAAAAAACTAGGGTGGTAGGGTGCTGCAAGGGAGAACCATTGTTCTCTATTATACAGGTTGGTTCCTGTGTGATTAGAAGTTGATGCTTCCATATAGTTGCTGCTGAAACACTCAGGGAGTTGGTGCTTCATTCTAGTGGGTGCTAGAGAATCCAGAGAGTTGGCGCTCTCAACAAGTTGCATCTTGTAAAACAAAGGTTGTAGCCTCATTTTGAGTTAGTGCTCAAAGATAGATGATGGACAAAACATAAAATATTTCCTATCATTCTAAGAAGAAGAGGTTTTCTCCCTTTATGGGTTTCCTCAAGAATATCTGTTTTTGTATACTTCATGTGTGTGATTGATGTTGAATACTCTATTGCTTACTTCCCTGAACTATTGTGATCATCATTGAGTGTTCTGTAATGAGTTTAAAATGGGCATAATTGTTTAAGCAATAACAACTGATTCACCCCCCTCCCTCTCAGTTGTCTAACAAGTGTAACATTATTGGGATGGTTATATTGAGGACACCACATTCGAGGAACATTGAAAGAACTAAGGTTTACCCTAGTCACCATTGAGTTGTTTTATTTTGTCATGTCAAACCCCATAAGTCGTCGGGTCAAAGACACCAGAACTCATTGAGATATGGAGTCAGTTTCTTTACAAGGAGACATATAGATTATTGGTTGTTGACCCATTTCAAAAGCTACTGGGTCGTAGACACTAGAATCAGTTGAAGAAGGTTGCCACCTTGAATGGTTCAGGTGGTTGTTGATAGGTGCCACCTTCATTGGAATAGGAAGTAGGAGAAGGGTCGCTTTCATAGGTGAAATCAACAAGGAAATTGTAGCATTTAATGCACTAGTCCGAGCCCTAAAAGCAAGCAGTGGAGCTCAGCGAAAAAAAACTTCATTTTTTCAAAAGGATAGATGCCATTATCCATATAGATCTCTTGTCCTCGGTGCCAAGAAGGAAAACCCTCGTTATGTCTAAGGGGGCTCTGGTTGGAAAGTTTATAGGCTTGTGGCCTCATCTAAAAGCCGTGGACACATGGGTAGCAGAGAAATGGAATTCAAAATTTAATGGTCATGTATTTGAATTTGTCTATGGCCGAGGGTATTATATATTTCTCCTTTTAAACAAGATAGAATGAGATGTAATATTCATATCCGGGCGATATTTCATGGGATATATGGGAGTGTACCTATATCCATGGACCTTATATTTCAACTGAGAACAAGAAATTACTGCAACCCCTATCTGGGTCACACTACCTCATCTCCCATTATTTTTTTGGGATGATGGATCCCTTAGAGAGATTGAGAATAAATTGGGCTGGTTCATTCATTACACAGAACCAAAAGGGAATTTATATTCCCGCGCCAAAATATATGTGGAGGTTGATATGGAGAAGGGACTCCCTGAAGCCTTGAAAATCAATCTTTATGGGTGGAGTTATTAATAATCTTTATATTATGAACACATTCCATTTAAATGCATGGCTTGCCATGCATTTGGACATTTTGTTAAAAAATTCCCAAATCTCCAAGAAGAACAAGCTTCTTCAAATCAACAGTTAAAGCAACAATAAAGGAAGGAACTTTAGTTCAATATGGTTTCAAATAGACGAAAGCACCAAATAAAAAGGTCATCCAATCCAAAACCATCAAAATAGGTTCACCTTCATAAAACATCAACAAATATGAAGCACTCAAGAGCGTACAGGAAACAATAAATCTGGAAAATCTGGAAAATACAGAGAAGGAGGTTGAAGAAGAAAAAGTAGTGGATATTAATCCCATACTAACTCATCCTAATAGTGTCTTCGATCCATCCCTTGAGGATCTGAGTTCCAATGCACAAGATGAGAGGAGAATGAAGAAGAGGAAAAAAAGAAGATTTAGAAGAGTTAAAATAGGAAAATGAGGAAGCAGGGGAAATAGAGGAAGAAGAAAGGGATTCAAATCAGGAAGAGGGAAAAAAGGAAACGTCAGAAGAGTAGGGCTAGTCTAAGCCTTCCAAATCCTCCCCCTTTGTCGAAGTTATGAAGAAGGCACCAAATCCCTCTCCCCTCCTTACAAGGGAAATAAATCCAAGTGGGATCAGATAGCTCACGAGGAAGAAATGAAAACTCAACGAGAGCGTCAGACAACCCTTGATAGTTTTCTCATGGGTTAGTTATGATTTGATTTAGTGATTTTCTTATTAACCAATTTGTGAGAATTTATCCATGTATTCAAGAAATTGAGACAAAAAGTACAAGTGGAAAAATCTCATTTTTATCTCCCTTGTTCAACAAGGGAGGTTGGAAATTAACAATAAATTTGAATCTTGTCAACTTTATATATGTATTTATAGTGCTGTAAACCCCACTACATCCATTTTTGATAATATAATTTACCACTTCCTATAAAAAAAACATTATTAAGATAATTTAATTGATATGATGGTGTATTAAATAAAGTTAACTTTATCATATAAATGGTAATATTATAATGTTGTTATACTTTATTACAATAATATTAAATAAGATGATCACAAAATTTTGGTAAATCTAAATTATATAAACATAATTACTTAACTTATTCATCTCAATCTTTCTTTTAAAAGGACATGGTGCTATTCCAAGGTGAAAGAGAGTGATAGGTCTAACTCAAAACCATCCACCTTGAGATGAATGCATTTGTAAAATTTGTGATGCATAGGAAGTTGAGAATAAAAACTACTTCCTTTTAACTTGCCATATTTACTTAATTTCATGACTTAATTACTATTCAAAAGAATCTTAATTTAGGAAAATTATGTTAGTGCTATTTTCCAATGCATTGCTATTTTTCAATGTAGTCAACTAGTATTGGTTGTAAGTTCACGTAGAATCTTAATTTAGAAAAATTATGTTAGTGCTATTTTTCAATGCATTGCTATTTTTCAATATAGTCAACTAGTATTCGTTGTAAGTTCACGTAGAATTTTAATTTAGGAAAATTATGTTAGTGCTATTTTCCAATGCATTGCTATTTTTCAATGTAGTCAACTAGTATTCGTTGTAAGTTCACGTAGGCATTCTTATTTTCCTATTTGTCACAATGATATTTTGCTAATGCTGGGCCTTTTCTCGTTATATATAGTGAGTATTCCTCTGTATAAAGATTTATTCTTTCTATTTCTATTACTGTTTTGTTCTATGGAATCTAGGTCCACTTATGATCTGGGTTAGACCTATATTTATAGGTGGTATCAGAGCAGACGTTACATAACATATATAAAAATTTATTCTTTCTATTTCTATTACTGTTTTGTTCTATGGAATCTAGGTCCACTTATGATCTGGGTTAGACCTATATTTATAGGTGGTATCAGAGCAGACGTTTCCTATCCTACTTATTTGTGTGTGAGCGTATTCAACTTTCATTTCTCTTATTTATAGATTGGATTTCATTCACTTCCAGATTGGGTCTTCATTCTTGAATCACAAAACCGTTTCCTTGATTTAGAGATCTGTAGGTTCTCTAGCATTGAGGGTGCCTTTTTCAAAAAAGGTGGAGAGATATTGTCCGCACAAGATCTGAATCTACTACTCCGTGACTCTGTAGGTGCATTTTAAAACTTTTTAGTTCCATATTTTTGTCTCTACTTTAGATTGTGATGTTATTGATCTCCAAACTACATCTTTCCCAACGATGCATAGATCATGCAGATCGTGGCCTTAGATCTTGATTACACTTGTTTTTATGCCGAATTTGGGTTACAAATAGTCAGTTTTTTGTGCTCTTACTTTGAGATATCTTCATTTTGGATCTTGTGGTCCCAAAGCTATCATCGATGGCGAGGAACTATTTTTTTTTCGAGGCATACATTTCTCTACGCACACCACATGTGGCATTATTTCAAATCATGTGGCCTCTTAACCAAAGCTCAACTTCCCATAACCTCCTCTTAACCTACAAGACCTGTGTGTTCCTTCATGTGGTTCATGGATCTTGTGTAGATCTACTCCCAATCACATAGTTAATCTATGCGTAGTCCTCTCATCCATACATAAGTGGATTGTTTGGCTCCTAACTAATGATATACACCAAAAAGAAAAATGCTTATGGGGTTGATTGGGGTTCCATTGATTTATTCGTCAAGAACAACATTAACGAGGCGTCCTAGTAGAAGCTTGAGGACGATTTTGACCACTTCACGTTGATTAAGGCCTCTGATCTTTCCCAACGTTGGTTTGACTGTAAGTTTGATCGACCATGGAGTGATCTGCTATTTGTGTTTTATTTCATATCGTTGTTCGGACCTATCTACAAGAGGTGGAGAATTGTCATTTGAAGTCTCAATTCACATAGGATCATTCAATTCTCTTCAAATCGTATGGAGCCACATGGCCTCCTACTCACAACTTTATTGTGATGCAATGATCATTTGGTATATGTTTCCATATGATTATGGTTGGGTTATTAGTACATGTTTTCTATGAGGAGATGTGGCTATTGTGTTTGGTCAATTAAATAAACTTTATTTTTATGTGGAGTTTGTGTTTTTTTTGACGATTAATGGCACACTCGTTTGCTAATTTATTGTATTTTGGAGGTTATGAACAATGTTGTAGTCATAATTTTTCAATAAAGCTTTCGATTTTTGTCTTGTTTGAAGTGTTGAAAAGAACATTTTGTTATCTTTCCAACGATTGGTTGTAACGTTAGATTTCATGTGTTTTTTAGATTCTTTCTTTTCTCATGGGCTAGATAAATTAATAGAATGGATTCCGCACTTGTACATGGGTACTTATCATGGCTAGTTTGTAGGGACCCATATCGAGTATTGTTGTCCATGATGACCTTTTTTTGGCACCTCTTTTTAGCACCTTGAGTAGTGGATTTTGGGTCACTAATGCAAATATTTCTAGAGTGTCATCTAACATTTATCTCCATGACCAACCTTATTTTGCATGACTTGGAGCTAGCCACTTTGGAGTGTTTTTTTTCCATCGTTGTTAAGCATCAATGATGTCACATTCAACTAGCACCTCCATACTTTGCCATCATTTGTGACATCTATTGCCATTATCTATGACCACCTAGTTCAACATTGTGGGGGATGGTCTGCAATGCTTCCTCGGTGATTCTTTATGCTTCACCATTTTGTTTGACATCAACTATTTTTAAGAGTGAGACTCGTATCAAGCACCAGTTCCTATTTTGACTCGCCAGTTGCAACGACTAGAAACCCATGCACTCCAATGAGATGGATTGACATCCATAAGGGGCCTCATTTTATGATGATCTTGTCTATTGTACATGAGTACATGATCATGCTTTTTTTGAGCAGGGACTCATTCCAGAGGATCTATCTCTTTGCTTTGGAGGTTTGAAATTTGTTGTTGGATTTCTACGTGGATATTTGACGGTGTTGATAGTTTGGTTCAACTTGTCCCTCTTTAGAGTTTTGGCCATACTTCATGTTAGGACCTTCCAACATCTGCAGGCCTCATTGCTCATTTGATGGTCGATGTTGATTGCTTATGTTTGAAACCTTTGTTTTGGTTTTTCACCAATACCTATTTTTCTGATGAATTTATGTGGTGGTTGTTAGTGTTTTCCATTTTCGTTCATCTGCAACTTAACCTCTTCTGCTTCAAAATTCAACCAAGTTCATTGAGTTTACTTGGATCTCCTCTTCAAATATTTTGGTAAACTCCCTGATTGATGCTTTCAACCTCAATGACTCTTTTGATATTGTCATTCAATGCATCATTGTGGGATCTATAGTTTCAACTCCAATTCCCTTTTCAATTGGAATGAATGAATTCATATCCAAATGTATTTAATAAAGTTAACTTTATCATATAAATTGCGATATTTTAATTTTGTCATATTTTATTACAATGATATTAAGTAAGATGTCCATAAAATTTTGTGAAATTCAAATTATATTAATAACATTATTTGTTGAGTACATGTTGGGATATTAAAGTGAAAGTATTGTGAATGAAAAACATTTTAAATAATTTTATTAATTGAAAAACAAATTGGAAAAATGAGTAGTGGCTATACTTTTATAAATTTTAAGATTAAATTTGTGGTGGTTGTTGTTAGGGACGAGTCTAATCAAAAACCATTTTGACATAAATTTTTTGTAAAATTTGTGGTTAATAAGAAGTTGAGAACCATCACCACTTTACTTTGACATAAACTTTTTTTTTTTTTTAAATTTGTGGTTAATAATAAATTGAGAACAATCAACACTTTCTTTTAGTTTCACACATATTTTAGCTAAGTTTCATATTTTAATTACTATTCAAAACATTTTAAATAATAATAATAATTATTATTTTGAAATTTTCATATTCATTATGAAATTTGTGGTTAATAATAAGTTGAGAACAATCACCACTTTCTTTTAGTTTCACACATAATTTAGTTAAGTTTCATATCTTAATTATTATTCAAAACATTTCAAATAATAATAATAATTATTATGAAATTTTTATATTCAATTATAAAAATAAAATGATAAAAAATATTTAATTTAATTTATATATTTGTTTGAAAAATTTTATTATATTTAATTATAAAAATAAAATAATGAAAAATATTTAATTTAATTTATGTGTTTGTTTAGAAGATCCTAATGAATTAAAAAAATTAAATATCATGTCCTTTTTATCATCATTATTTTATTCAATTTATTTCCAACCTAGATAAACAGTTTATAATTCAAATAAAATCGATAAATAATGATAAAATGTATATAGAACAATTATATTGTATATAAAAGAAAGAGAAACATTTTAATATTAAAATAAATTAAAAATTGTAAGTTGAAAACAAATGTCCCTTACTTTTTTTAACATAATTTTATAGTTTAATTATTATTTAAAAATGTTTTAATTTATAATTTTTTTAATAAATTTATATTTATATTTCTATTATATTTAATTATAAAATTAAAATTATAAAAAATATTTAATACAATTTGTATATTTGTTTAAGAAATATTAAATATCATCATTGTTTATTTTTATTTTTTTCCAAATTATAATAATAATAGATATCTTTAATAAATATTTGTAAAATTTGTAATAATATATATATTTTTTATTTAGAAAAAATAAATAAATAGTGATAAAATTTATATTTATATGAAAAAATAAATAAATAGTGATAGAAAAAATAAATAAATAGTGATAAAATTTATATTTATATGAAAAAATAAATAAATAGTGATAAAATTTATATTTATATGAATTATTTTGTATATATATAAAATAAAATAATTATTTTTATGTTACAATAATTTTATTTAATTTTATAATTTATTTAAAAATGAAAATTAAAAAAATATATAATAATTTTATACATTTATTATATTCAATTATATAAAAAAAATGAAAAAAAAATATAATTATATAATTTTTTAAGAATTTTTTTTTTTTTTTAATTTAAGAAATATAAAATATTATTTTTTAATTTATTTTATATTTTCACACAATTTCAAATTAGTATTAAAATATTTTTGGTTTAAAAAATTATAAAATTTTTGTATTTTTATTTGTACATTTTTTTAAGACAATATTTAGATAGTGATTAAAATATTAAGGTTCAAGATTCATTATTAAAAATAGAGGTTATAATATAAGAAATGGAAAAACAAAAACAATCAACTTAGAAAGAGAGGTCCAAACAAATCTCAACATTAAAGATGAGATTAAAGAGCTCCCCCCAAAAAAACTAAGTACCAATTTGACCCTAATTAGTTTGGAAAATAAATTGGATATCAAACCCATCAAAGATGAAATGAATAAGCTAATCTAGTTGGTTCACTATCTTAGCATAAAGCCTTGAACCTCATAATTTTTGGTATAAAAGAATAACAAGATGAAGACACACTAGTAATACTAAAAGAAGAACAAAAAAATAAATCACAAATTGAAACAACTTACATCATAAAAGCAAAGAGGCTGGGAAAAATAATAGAACATAAAGATAAGTAAGTTGTAATGACCATAAAGATGACATACTTAGTAAATCTCCAAGCTTAAAAAGGTGAGGATATTTATAGATGAAAACCTCATTGGAGAAGACCAAATTGAATTAAAGAAGTTCAAAAAGTAAAATAAGCTAAGAATGAAGACAAACGTGCCATGATTAGAAATTGAAAAGTTATTGTTAAGGATAGAGACCAAAATAATAACAATAATAAGAATTTGGAACACATAAATAAAATTCTAAAAAGTTTCAAATAATCTCTTACTTTATAAAGCTCTAATAAACTAATTTAATCTTATTAATAATTATCATCAATTAAAATTCAAAATTATATAAAATCTATATTTATTTAAAAAATATTATTAAATTTAAAAATAATAAATATCATTATTATTATTATTCTTTATTAATTTATTTTTTCAACTTATACCATTTAAATGGTATAAATGAAATGAAGTATACATCTACCTACTTCTTTAAATGGTATAAATGAAATGAAGTAGACATCTACCTACTTATTGGACAAGAGAGACAATCTTGATAAGACTTATATAAGAGAATTATATAGAAATGAAATGATATGAATTATATATAAGAATTTTGAATGAAATAAAATGATAAGATTTATATAGAAGAATGTTTTTATGTTATATATATATAAATTTTTTTTAATGATAAAATATAAAATATTTATGTAATGGTAATTTTTTTAATATTAATAATTATTTTTGGGAAATGAAGATAAAAACAATGATTTCTTAACATTATTAATTTATTTAACAATGTCTCCACTTCTTAAATTATGATATGATAGAAGAATATTCTTCGTAATATTCTAACATAAATTAAAAATCAAAATTAACACATATAATTTTCTCAATTAATCATTAAAACCCCTAATTAACACATATTATTCATTAACTTGATTAACCCACGTCCCACCTATAAACTATAAAGTATGGCTAACTTCAAAATAACGATAAACTATGGTTAACTGCAAAATAACGAGCAACAAGATGTTGGAGTGCAAGATGTCTCGGCATTCATCAACCACGGGTTAAGTGGTTGAGCTACTTAATGTAACATCCACATCGAACATGAATCTTCACAAACACTCAGAATCCATCTTCGCAATAAATTTAAGATGCTAGACATTTTCCTTTTGATGGGTGCAAGTGGTTCTAAACCAACGAGATCTCATCGAATTATTATATATTTTTAGAACTTGCGATAATAGCTTTCTCTAAACTTAAAATTAGCGAGCCGCCAAAGTTGTCTGAGTATGAATATAAACTTGAACGAGCCTTCATATGGGAAGCTGCTGCCTTGCCAGGAGATGGTGTGCACTGCTGTCTTTGTATTATTCATTACATGTTGAAATAATAAAGAGATTCATTTCGATTAAAACCTTGAAACCCATTGTTTTTCTCTGGACTTTCCCCAAAGATCCGCGTGATTACTATGAAAGAGAGTAATGAAGTCTCTATTTCGTTTTGACGTGTGGATTTCATCGTTCTCCTTTAAAGTTTAGACAATTGGATATCATTTGATGCTGGATCTATCCGATTTTGGGATCTCTATTAATTCCATTGATTTATTCCCCAACCAGAACAGTTTTGGATCCCCAATAGCAGTCATGAAAGGATTCAACCACAGGACGTCGTTGCTCATAGTGCGTTCCTGTTCAATTGTATCCAACCGCCTTCTGCTCAAAGCATTTCTTTGACTCCGTGAACATAATAATCTATGTTTTGAAATCTTTGTTTTGGATGCAGGAGGAGGAGGAGAAGAAAGAGATGGAGTTAATGAAGCTTAATGGATACAACTGAGAGGGGATCCAAGCACTTGCAGTTGCAGATTCATTCCTCGGCTGGATCTCTCTGCTTTTGGGAGCTCTACTAATTCCATTGATTTATTCCCCAACCAGTGCGGTTTTGGATCCCAATAGCAGTCATGAAAGGATTTGACCACAGGACATCGTCAAAGGATTTTAGGGTTTGATACTGTTGGAAGTCATGAAAGGATTCGACCACAGGACATTGTCAAAGGATTTTAGGGTTTGATACTATTGGAAACATGTTAACGAATTTCTTCATGGGCATGTATTTCAGTTAAATTAGGAATGTGCATACAATTTTTGTAACTATGTGATTTATTTATAATAAATTTGTGCAATGTGTCAATTGTGTAATTATTGTTCTCGGTTTTATACGTGTTTAATCTTACTTGTAGATGCTCTAGTTTGTTATGCTTTATTTTATTTCCACTAGTGATATCAAAGCTCAGAGTTAAAAAATGAAAACTAAAGAAAAAATGGATTGTTAAAAACGCCCACAAGATTCAAAAGGTCGATCGCTGGATCAAAGTCGATTAGACCATAAGGCAAAGATTGAATCTGTTGCAAGGAGGGCTGATATTTTCTTGCCTATCGCGGGCAGGCCCTGTTAAGGGAACAGATTAAACACTCATAAAATTAT
>JASDQU010688451.1:8518-34438 GCA_032191745.1 Picea mariana
CGAGGGACCATGATAGCCTGCGGGCACATGGTCCCTCGGTATAAAAAATCGGCTCACCAGCCTAAAATACAATCAAAACTTGTATACATCATACATAAATCAGGGTGCCTCTATCGCACCCCCACCTTCTCCTCCCTCGGGAGGAGGTGGTGGCCCACCCCCACCTTCCCCAGGCGGTGGTGGAGGACCACCCATGGGACCCTCCTACCCCGGTGGCAGGCGTCCACTAGTCATGGTGACAAGCACAGCTTCTCGTCGCACTATAGACCGCCATGGTGGCGGTACTCCTATACACTGCTCTAGGAATCCCTCATCCTGGATGCGTATCCACATGCCCTTAGGCACGTCCTGTAACACCGTCTCCAGGCGACGACGTAAATCATCAAAATCAACTCTGGCCATCGCCGGAGGAGCGTGTGATGGCCCCGCACCAGGGTCATCGAACCGACGCCTCCTCGCTGCCCTTTCGAGCTCTACTGGTCACCCCACGACCTCATCCCGCCGACGTCTCTCTCCACGCGGCAGTCTCTACGACTCTCGCTGAACTAGCGCTCTCTGCATCTCCACCTCGCGCTCATGAGGTGCCACATCTGCACATGCACAAAACAACAAACAAACGATCGTATCAGTGTCTATATCACATATGAACTGATCTCTCAAAATATAACATAAATCAAAAACATACACAATACTCAACATACCTCGATGGTCAAAAACCTCCCCTGGAGGCAGTACCATGTCCGGGTCCCCCCGGAAGTCCACCCCAGCATAGGGGTATCGAAGTATCACCTGCGGCATCTGCCACCATATCTGCGCCTCCTGCGTCGAAAAATAATGACCACCTTCGCCACCACCGTGGAGAACCAAAACTGCAGACCACCGCCTCAATCATGGCTCTCGTACCCCCGACATCTCTAACAAAACCCTCGGGCGTACCATCGACACCCTCTACAAAAACCAGGCTACCAGAATAGAGCCAAACACAAACTCTCCTATACCTATGGACCGAAAACGGTCCAACTGCGCGATCATCTGCACATGCAGCGTCAGTCCCCACGCAAACTGCCCGCTGCCCAAAACTCTCTCCAGCACCAGCAGTTGGCCACCACTAATTTGTTGGGTCGCCAGTGACCCATACACATGAACAATCATCGCCGCTATAAAACAATGTGATAGGGCATCAATAGCATTGACGCTCACTACAGTCCCATACATGAATTTCTCGTCGGAGCAATATCACTCGGTGATCGTCACCAGGGCTGTATCCCTCGGCAACATAGGCTCTGTCGGTAGGGGCGTGCCCCGAAAGGGGAGCCCAGTCAGAAAATACACATCCTCCACCACAGTGAAGGGGATCTTCTCTCCTCGCACGAGGAAGCAGTGCAGCTCTGGACTCCACATCTAGAGTAGGAACTGCAATAAGTACTCTTGTGCCTGTATCAACAGGCACTCAAAAAACTTTAGAAACCCACAGGTTGCTAAAGTCGCTCGCACCGCAGGCCTCGCATTGGCCACGAAATCTCGCAACTGGGCCTAGTATCGCTCTCGCCACCACACCACCATCACCCCTGCTGGCAACCTACAATCAACACAGAGTCCTATATCAGCTCAGATACCCATAAACAGCATTAAACAGACTCATTTTCTGCCCTTAAAATCTTGCCTCAAAGGCGCGGTTTTTTTCACCTGCAGGCGCGCATACATGCGCGTCTGTTCACTATATAGACGTGTATATATGCATGCCTATTCACTACACAGGCACACTTCTGAGCATGCCTATTCATCATACAGGCACGCACAAGTGCATGCCTGTCCAACCCACAGGCGCGCACTTATGCGTGCCTGTTCAACTCACAGGCGCGCCCCTAGGGCACGCCTTAAATTCTCTCTCTCGCGCACCCATGCACGTGTAATCGGTGGAAAGGCACACACTTATGCATGCCTTCCACCAAATCACCCATGCATGTGGGCCCACACCCCAGACAAATTCCCCTAATTACCCCGGTACGGCCCCCCGTACTAGCCCTGCCCAAAAATTGAAAGCCTATTTCTATGCAGGATGATCAGAGCACTAACCTGATACTCACAGAACGTCGATCGGATACCTTGTGCTCCCTGAAAATCCAAATCTCCTCTGCAATCTTCTCGTCCAGTTATTGTGGCAGCAGGTACAAATGAGGTGGCAATGTGGGCCCTATAGCTATATATAGGCCTTTTGCCAAACTTCCACTCACCATTCCGGGAGCCCAAGGTGTCCATTTTTCAAACCGTCTTCAGCCACAGGATCAGCGTCTCACCACCTACATCATAGTTTTCCCTGGGTCAATTTTCATCCTGAGCCCCCGGGGCACCTTTTTTCATATCATGGTCAGGTACGCACGCGCATTGTCACATTTGTCAAATACATGCTCATATCTTTGATTCTCTTCAGGTATTGTTCACTTTGGGTATTTGGTTTTTTTATGTGCAAGTACTTGATCATCATCCCTCAACATCATTCCTTCAGGTATATATTCAGCACTGGCATGTAGTCTCTCCCGCTGTATTGCATTTACATTTCCAGTCACACCCTCTGATATCAGCCTTTAGGATACCCAGTCTTGGCTCTACAGTACTGATACCTCCATTTTGCATCTTCGGTACTGTAACCCGGTAGCATTCTTACCCACATGAGTTGTCCCATTCATAGCACCTTTTGGTACTTTTGACACTCATGTTGTTCTTCATNCCATATGGACTCCCAGATCATCTCTTTATGGTTCTATTCTTTTTACCTGCACCTCCACAGGATCATGAACCTTCCATTTCATCCACCATCAGTTTGCCCATCTGCGAACCTATCTTCATTTCACCTACCTCATACAGAAACTCACCAATGGGGCCCCCACCCTTCATCAATTTTCCAAGAAATTTCTGCCCTCCCTGGGGCACTCATTTTACACTGGGGCACCCGTTTTTGTATTTGTACATTTTTCCCCCACATTATTCATTATTTATTGTAAAAACGCCTTTATTTTCAATTATTACATTTTCTTTTGTCATCACCGTTGACGACTTGCTTCCCTTTTTGGCCACACGCAACCCATGTCACCCTTGGTTGGAGTATTACTTCTCATCTACCCTTTCCGGCATTGTCCATATCTTCAGAGTACTACCCCAGTCACTTGCCTCTACCCTCTGAATTTGTTCACCTTGTCCCGCCTCTGGCACAAATTACCACTGGTCTTGTCGTCCTCTTGACACTCAACCTTGTTACATGGTTGTGACCACTTTTTATCTCATACATCCTCCAACCAAGGGCAGTCTTGAGTCTTCCCACTTTTTGACTTCATCCATGTACCTCTGCCACTTCCTCACCTCAATAGATTCTATGAAGCCCTTCATTTCTGGGATTCGCGTTCCCCTTTTGTCGACAACAACACACTTTTTCCAAAAGGGCAACAATATCTTGATTCTCATTCTCCATTTAATGAGAGATATCGAACGACACAGGGAGAAACACTATTGCTCCTTGCTGTTGTTGGCCCCCATAACATTCGATGCCAACACTTTCTCATGTTATGGTGGGTCTTACTTTGTAACTATTGCAGTTCTTTTTATCATTTGTCGAAGACCCCTGAACCTGGTAGGGCCATCAATGCCCACATCATCATCGCTGCTTATTACCGCGATCATTGCCTATTGTTCAGAGTATATTCCTTTGCAGAATTGTCTTCTTCCTTTTACCGCCCCCGAGGGCGCTGCAGTTATCTACACCAACACTTCCGTCATCTTTTGTCAGAGTTACATAACACGAGCATGGGGCATGCCCGCCTCATTTGTACACAATTGCATATTGTTACACACCTTATGGAAGGTCGGGTTCTACCGGTTCCTTTCTTCTCCAACGGATCACTCTGAACGGTCTCACTATTGCTCTCTCTCACAACAACATTCTCAGTAGAAGAAACATTGATGGATTTCGACTATACGTATGCTCCTAACCTCATCCATTAGGGGGCATCTGTTATCACTGAAATTTCGTCCACACATGGTGACAAGAACTCAACATCATCAAACATGAATGAAGTCATTCATGGCACTGAATTAATTTCAAAGCATTGCAAAAGGGTCAAAAAATATACAAAGTAACCAAAAATTGAAGGGCGCTTTACAAAAGTTGGGTGCGCACGCATATGCGTGGAACATGAACGTACAATGCACGCACGCACGCACGATGCACGACTGTTTGCGCAAAAACCTGCGCACCTGCTAAACGACGCATTTATGGAATTGGTCGACCTCCCAACCACTTATGGATCAGCTCCCAAGCCTATTTGACTCCCAAATCTAAGCTGAATCCACATGGTAGGCTGGTCAAAGACCTAATTAAGCCCTAAAGAGCCCCTTTTCACACCTCAAAGGAGTTACATAATCACCCAAAGCTATGCTATAAAAATCCATGAAGAAACATCATTTTCTCAAGGAATTTCATGTAATGTTATGCTGCGTAGATTGTTTCAAGGACTCACTCCTTGGCAATAACACATTAGCACCATTTCCTTGATCCATTCACCTCTCCATTGAGTGAATGTGCTTGGAGTTCTTTCACCATCATTCTCATTTTCTTATTGTAAGGAGAGCAAGTTTGTGACGGCACAAGAGCCTTCCATTGGAGAAAGAAGGGACTCATAGTCCCCTTCCTTCATTGTGCTTTGATTTCATCAATTGATCAGCCTAAAAACATTGGTGATATTGGTCTTGTTGTCTTTGTTATTTCTTTATCCATATGCTCATAGTTTTAGTTTGTTTTAATTTAATTCTTTCTTATAGTTTTGTTTTGTTTTCTCTAACCCTTTCCTCTACAGCTGTCATGCTCAACAAGACCTAACTGGGCATGTAAGCACCCTTTATTTTCTCACCAAGTGACGAATTGGGTGCAAACACACGTAATTAAGGTTAGATTTATAATTACGGATCTATTGTACTTGATTGCATTAAAGGTAAAAAAAATGGACTTATGAAGTCTTGAATCCAACTTGAATATTAACCTTTTGAATGTGCTATTAATATCATATATCATCACTTAATGAATTTAATGAACATGATAGCAGAAATAATATTGCATAAGAAAATATGAGACAAGAGATCACCGAGTTGTTAACAAATTTCACCAGAACCTTCTGGCTACATCTCCAGGGTCATAAAATCCATAAACCAATTCATTATCTTCTTCAAATATAATATCCTTTACAATGCAAAGGGATGAATTCCCACATCAACAAGTGGCAGTAGAATTCCCACAACATGTGGCAGTACCGAAGATATTCTCTCATGCATAATGCAAAGAGATATATTCTCACAAGCATGTGGCCATGTATCTCCTACAAAGATGTGATCTCCTCTGACAGTACAAGGCTATATCTCTCACAATCATGTGGAAATGAATCTCCTACAAAGAGATGATATCCTATGGAAAAGGTTGGTCTCTCACAAGCATGTGGACTCTCTTATCGACTCCATAAAGGATGATTCCCCCAAAGGGTTTTTTTCCCAAATATTACATAAGGAGTTTATATATTTCCCTTATCTCCATAGTTCAAGGAGACAAGATCCACAAATTTAGGATCTAATAACAATTCAAGGACAAAAATGAGAAAGCATCTCAACCAACTCACGAGACCCTTAAATTCCTCCTTGAGACTAGGATTTACCACTTGTAATAAAGTGAGGAAAAGTCCAAACCAACTCATGAGACCCTTAACTTCCTCCTTAAGACTAGGAAACTAATTTTTGATTTGGATTCTCACATAAAACTAATTTCTCTTTTTACAATTAAATGAATAATACATGAGATTCTCAAACTCACTCCAAGAATGAATCATTTTTCTAATGTGCATGACTAATACATGAGTTTCTCATACTCATTTTAAGTATTAATCATTTTTACAATTTAATTAATTCATTTATGAGCATTAATTATTCATTTTCACATATTATCAAAAAAATTAATGATTTATCCCATGGTGTGCAAAGTAGGAATTTTCCATGTCGAGATCCTCTTGGATCAAACCTCCCCACAAAATCACTTTTGGTCCTCCAAAAGTATAGAGAGGAATTGTAACTTGAATATATGCAACCAACTTCTAGGAAGTGTCTTACACTCCATGATGCACTTCTCCANCAATTCCTCTCTATACTTTTGGAGGACCAAAAGTGTAGAGAGGAATTGTAACTTGAATATATGCAACCAACTTCTAGGAAGTGTCTTACACTCCATGATGCACTTCTCCACTGCTCTATCTACATAACAAATGTCTCTAATAGGAAACACCCTTATTCTCCTTCACCTTTGTACTTCAGAATGAGGATGTCGATGCCAACACCTGTATCAATGAGAATTCGTAGTTGATTCCTTGATCTGCATAACAAATGTCTATAAAAGGATTCAACCTTATTCTCCTTCACCTTTGTACTTCATAGTGAGGATTTCGATGCTGACACTTGCATCAATTCAAATCTATAGATAACCATACATGATCACGATTTCGAAGAAATACCATACTTCCCAAGAGTTGATAAAACACTCATGGACAAGTTTACAATGATTTCCAAATAGGCCTTAGTAAAAATAATGCCTCTCACTCAATAGTGGCTAAAAGACCCATTACAATATTTCCAAAATAGGCCTCAGAAAAAAAATGCCTCTCACTCAACAGTGGCTACCAGACCCATTACAATGTTTCCAAAATAGGCCTAGGAAAAGCAATGTCTCTCACTCAACATTGGCTACAAAACCCATTACAATCTTTCCAATATGGATTACAAGGTTTTAGGCATTGAACAAAATGTGTCTCACTCTCATCATCACTTTCAAGAGTGGCTAATTACAACCTTTTACATCATTAACATTAAGGCAGATACCTCTAAATGTGCACTAGTGGGAGACTCTATGGTTTTTAATCCCCCCATTAAAAACATGTGAAAAAAAACAAATAAGGAAAATGTCATTATCATCATCATCATAATCGTCTCGTAATTCTGGGACTTTTGACTGTAAGCATCACTACTTTCTGTCAAAGTGTCAAAATGGCCTCTTACCTCACAGTCTTAATTTGCGTGAAAGACTCAAACAATGAATTTCCTACAATAATTCAAATCTTGCTTCCCTACTCCAGCACTCAAATATCTCCAAAATCTGCAACATACATTTATCCTCTTGCAATTTTCAAAAAGAAAAAACAACAATAAATGCATAAAACTTACATTGGTTTTCATGCCAAGGAACTCAAATTGTTTCTCAAATCTTGGCATACATAACACCAGTAGGTCTATCTCATCATTCTGAAGCTTTTGACTATAAACTTGACCTGTTCTAAACAGTGCAAATCTACCTCTAAGTTTGTGTCAAAGCATTAATAAAAAACTTGTTCTTTTTCATGAGCCATCATATATATTGCTCAGATCACAAAACAGACTACCCCAATGGATTCGTGGTGAAAAATCATGCAAAAATGACTATAATTTCGTAAAATTCCATCAATGTGACTTATGGACCTTCCTACCTCGAAATGTATGCAAAAACATTAATGACAAACTTGGGATTTTTTCATGAGCCCTCAGACATAATTCTCAGATCACATAAAGTATTGCACCAATGGATTCATGGTGAGAAATTGTGCAAAAATGACTGTGATTTCGTCCAATTCCGTCATTATGACTTCTGAACTCTCCTACCTTGAAATGTGTGCCAAAGCATTAATGGAAAACTTGGGATTTTGTAATGACCCCTCATATCTACTGCTCAGATCATAAAATAGATTTCACCAATGAATTTTTGGTGAAAAATTGTGCAAAATGATTGTATTTTAATCCAATTCCATCACAGTGACTTTTGGACCCTCTTAGGATCTCTGTCTCGATTTGCATGCCACACAGTGTATACTTGTGTCAGAATTCATGCCACTGTCAGGCCTCGATCCATGTGAAATATGTGGAACTCAAAATGTGTTCCTTGTGTGGACCTTGAAATATGTTCCAAATAAGTTGTACTTGCCTCGAGATACATGCCACTATCAGGCCTCGATCCACATGCAAGCTACAGACCTCAAAATATGTTCTCTATGTAGACCATGAAATACGTGGCACATAGGTTGTACCTATATCAATATTGATGCCACTCTCAGGCCTCGATCTGATTTCAATCTATAGAACTTGAAATGCATGCCACATAGGTTGTCGTTGTCTCGAGATCCGTGCCATTGTTAGGCCTCGATCTGCATGCAGACTGAAACCTTGAAATCAATTCCCTATGTTGACCTTGAAATGTGTTCTACACAGGTAGTACCTATATCAATATTCTCTTCACCATTATATGTCGATCTATGTGTAAATTATGTACCTCAAAATGCATGCCACACATGCATGCATGTCTTCGGATTCGTGTCAGTTTCCACTTTTTGCTGAAAAAATTCAGATGGTTATAACTTTGTCATCCAGATTATATTTGATGAGTCATTTGCACCATTGGAAATCTATCATCGAGCTCTTAGACCTGGTGTTGTTTCCATTGAATTATGGGAACTTTTATTTTTGAGGTATTTTGCAGCCCGATGGCTCATTCAGGCTACACATTTCCTATTTGTCCATATTAATAGGCCTTCTTTGCTTTGCATTCACTTCTTGGATGGATTGGTTGATTTATTCAATATTTTTTATTTTTTTCCCATCCTATCTTCAACACTTGCAATCCTTGTCAATCCTGCTTTGATACCACTTGATCTTAAACCGGGGTGACACTGATACCAATCTTGTTTTGGTTCTGGGCCACTTAATTAAGGTCTTATTTACAATTGCGGATCTGTTGAGCTTGATTGTATCAAAGGTGAAAAATATGGACTTATTAAGGCTTGAATCCAACTTGAACGTGCTATTAATCTCATATATCATCACTTAATGCATTTAATGAACATGATAGCGGAAATAATATTGCATAAGAAAATTTGAGACAAGAGATCACCGAGTTGTTAACGAAATTCACCATAAAATTTTGGCTACATCTTCGGGATCGTAAAATCCAAGAGATCACCGAGTTGTTAATGGAGTTCACCAGAACCTTCTGGCTACGTCTCTGGGCTCATAAAATCCATGAACCGCTTCATTCTCTTCTTCAAATATACTTGCCTTTACAATGAAAAGGGATGAATTCCCTCATAAACACGTGGAAGTAGAATTCCCACAACAGGTGGCAGTATCGAAGAGATTCTCTCATTCACAATGCAAAGAGCTATATTCTCACAAGCATGTGGCCATGTCTCTCCTACAAATAGATGATCTCATGTGATAGTACAATGGTATATTTCTCACAATCATGTGGGAATGTCTCTCCTACAAATATATGATCTCCTCTAACAAAGGTTGGTCTCTCACAATCATGTGGACTCTCTTATCAACTCTATAAAGGGATGCATAAAGGATGATTACCCCAAAGGGGGTCCATAAAATATTTCCCCCCCAAAGGTTGTTTTCCCAAATATTACATAAGGAGTTTACATAGTTTCCTTATCTTCATAATTCAAGGAGACAAGATCCACAAATTTAGGATCTAATAACTACTCAAGGAAAAAAATGAGAAAGCATCTCAACCAAATCACGATACCCTTACTTCCTCCTTGAGACTAGCAAACCACTTGTAATAAAGTAAGTAAGAGTCCAAACCAACTTATGAGACCCTTAACATCCTCCTTAAGACTAGGAAACTAATTTCCCCTTAAAATTAGAAAACTAATTTCCCCTTAAAATTAGAAAACTAATTTGTGAGTTTGATTCTCACATAAAACTAATTTCCTTTTTTACAATTAAATGAATAATACATGAGATTCTCAAACTCACTTCAAGCATTAATCATTTTTCCAATGTGAATGACTTATACATGAGTTTCTCATACTCATTTTAAGTATTAATTATTCTTACAATTTAATTAATTCATTCATGAGCATTAATTATTCTTTGCCACCTATTATCAAAMTTTTTAATGRTTTATMCCATGGTGTAAAAGGTATGAATTTTCCATGTGGAGATCCTCTTGGATCACCATTGTGTGCCTTTCCTTTCCATGCCATGCCTTTCCTTGCCATGTCTTTCCATGCCTTGCCTTGACATGTCATGCCTTTACTTTCCATTGCATGCCTTTCCTTTCCATGCCATTCCATGCCTTGCCATGGCATGCCTTGTCTTTCTAGGACATGCCCTACCATGCCATTGCCACACCATTTCCATGCCTTTCCATGCCATGGCTTTTCCATGCATTTCCAAGCCATGCCATGCTATCACATGCCATGTAATTGCCTTTCCTTGCCATGACATGCGATGCCATGCCTTGCCTTGCCATTCCATGCATTTCCTTTCCATGACATGCCTTTCCTTTCCATGAGATTCCATGCTATACCATTTCCACGCCATTGCCATGCCTTGCCATGCCATTTCCAAGCAATGCCATTTCCAGGCCATTTCCATGCCTTTCCATTCCATGCCATTTCCATGCCTTTCCAAGCCATTCCATGCCATTGCATCCCATTGTCATTGTATCCCATTTTCATTCCATGCCATTTCCATTGCATCCCATTGTCATGCCATTACCATGCCTCACCAAGCCAATAAATGATATTAACTAAGTTACAATAAGACAAATATAACAACCCTTAAAACAAATAATCATTAAATTAAAGGGGGATGAAAATGCAATCCTAAACTAGGGTTTAGATAAGAAATGCTTGCTGAAATGAAATATGATGCATAACAACCCTAGAATATTCAAGACATCAAGCCTTAAAGGGATGAAAAATATGACAAAAATATAATAAAAGGTGTCAAGGTGTATTCTAAGGGTCAAACATGACAACTAAACCCTAGATGTCAAGCTAAAAAGTATGGAAATCGAGGGTAAGTCTTAATCTAACCACGAAAATGAGGGTTTCAAGAAAATGTTGATTCAAGAAGAATACAAGATAACACGCAATATCACCACTTTTATACATTCAAGAAATAACCATCCACAAAACATGAAATAATGACCTAGACCTACACCTTGCCTTGCCTTACCTTTCCAATCCATGCCTTACCTTGCCTTTCCATGCCATGCAATGCCTTTCCTTGCCTTTGCTTTCCACGCCATTTTTATTCCATGCCATTTACATGCCTTTCCAAGCCATGCCATCCCATTCCATTTCCATGCATGATCATGCCATGCCATTGCATCCCATTTCCATGCCATTTCCATTGCATCCCATTGTCATTCCATGCCATTTCCATGCCAATGTGATGCCTCTCCAATCCAATAAATGATATTAACTAAGTTACAACAATACAAATATAACATCCCTTAAAACAAGTAATCATTAAATGAAAGGGGTTTGAAAATGAAATCCTAAACTAGGGTTTAGATATAAAAAAAAATGCTTGCTGAAATGGAAGATGGAACATAACAACCCTAGAATATTCAAGACACCAAGCCTTAAAGGGATGAAAAATATGACAGAAATACAATAAAAGGTGTCAAGGTATATTCTAAGGGTTAAATATGACAAATAAACCCTAGACATCAAGCTAACAAGGATGTAAATAGAGGGTAAGTCCTAATCTAAACATGAAATTGAGGGTTGCAAGACAAGTTTAATTCAAGAATAATACAAGATAACATGAAATACCACCAATTTGATAAAAATATTATTTAATGCATTCAAGAAATATCCATCCAAAAAACTTGAAATAATGACCTAAGCCTAGACCTAGACCTTTCCAAGCCATTCCTTGCCTTGCCATGCCATGTAATGCCTTTCCTTTCCATGTTGTACCTTGCCTTTCCTTCACTTTACATTCCATGCCATGTCATGTATTTTCTTGCATTTCCTTTCCATTCCATTTCCTTTCCTTGCCATGCCATGCCATGCCATGTCATTCCTTGCCTTACCATGCCAAGCCAATAAATGATATTAAATAAGTTCAAACAAGTCATCGAGAAGTCCCAAACACCAAAAATCAATAAGGAAACTATATTTGTTATAAAACTTGTGATTAAGATGTTTAACTTCAACAATTTGACAAGTTACAACAAGACAAATATAACATCCCTTAAAACAAGTAATCATGCAATGAAAGGGGGCTGAAAATGCAAGCCCAAACTAGGGTTTAAATAACAAATGATTTCTGAAATGGAATATGGCACATAAAAACCCTATAATATTCAAGACATCAAGCCCTAAAGGGCTGAAAATTATGACATAAATGTAATAAAGGGTGTGAAGGAATATTCTAAGGGTGAAAGATGACAATTAAATCCTAGACATCAAGTTAACAAGGTTTGAAATCGAGGGTAAGTCCTAATAGAACCACAAAATTGAGGGTTTCAGGACAAGGTTAATTCAATAAGAATACAATAGAATATGAAATATCACCACTTTGATAAAAAATTTATTTAATACATTCAAGAAATAAAAATCAAAGACTTAGAAAGAGCACTTACTATGTAAATCAATGACCTACACCTACACCTTGCCTTGTCTTTTTTTGTTAAGACATGCCTTTCCTTTCCATGCCATGTCATGCCTTACCTTTCCATGTCATTCCTTTTCTTGTGTTCACTTGACATTTCATGCCATGCCATTCATTTCCTTTCATTTCCTTGTCATGCCATGCTTTTCCTTGCCTTGCCATGTCGTGATATGCCTTACCTTTCCATGGAATCCTAGGCCTTTCCTTTCCTTTCCAAGCCATTCATTTCCATGCCTTCCCATGCCATTCCTTTTCGTTCCATGCCTTTCCTTTTCATGCCTTGCCTTCCCATGCCTTACCTTCCCATGTCATGACTTTATTTTTATTCACTTTCCATGCCATGCCATCCCATGCCTTTCCTTTCCATTCCATGCCATGCCATGCATTTCCTTGTATTTCCATGCCTTTCCTTGCCTTTCCAAGCCATGCCTTTTCAATCCATGCCATGGCATTCCATGGATTGGAAAGGCAAGGCATGGCATGGAAAGGAAATGCATGCCAAGGAAAGGCATGTCAAGGCAAGGAATGTCATGGTAAGGCAAGGCATGGCATGGCATGCCAAGGCAAGGCATGGCATGGCATGCCAAGGCAAGGCATGGATTAGAAAGGAAATACAAGGCATGACAAGGCAAGGAAAGGGATGGCATGAAAAGGCATGGTATGGCATGGTAAGGCAAGGTAATGAATGGAATGGCATGGAAAGGAAAGGCATGGCATGTCAAGGCATGGCAACAGAAGTGAAGGAAATGCCAAGCCTTCCCATGTCATGCCATTCCTTTCCATGCCATTCCATGCCTTTCCTTGCCTTTCCATGCCATGTCTTTCCTTTCCTTGCCATGGCATGACATGCCTTTCCTTTCCTTTCCATGGAATGACATGCCTTGACATGCCATGCCATGCCATTCCTTTCCTTTCCATGTCATGCCATGACATGCCTTTCCATTTCATGTGTTATCTTTCCTTTCCATGTCTTGGATTGCCTTGCCAAGGCATTCCTTACCTTTTCATACCATGCCATTCCTTTCCTTTCCATGAAATTCCTTTCCTTGGAATTCGTTTCCTTTCCATGTCATGCCATGCCATGCCTTGCCTTTCCAATCCATGGCATGGAAAGTAAATGCATGGCTTGGAAAGGAAAGGAAAGGAAAATCATGGTAGGGCAAGGAAAGGAATGGCATGGCATGGCATGACAAGGCAAGGCATGGCATTGCATGGAAAGACAAGGCATGGCATGGCATGGAAAGTGTAGGAAAGGAGAGTCATGGAATGGGAAGGAAAGGATTGAAAAGGTAAGGAATGGCATGGCATAGCATGGCAAGGCATGGAAAGGCATGGAAGGGAAAGTAATGGCACATCATGGAAAGGCATGGCAAGGCATGTCATTTCAATTAAGCAAGACAATTAAAGCCAAAATTTCAATAATTCATAAATTTGAAATATTTGTTCAATTATTCCTTTTACATACCTATGGTCATTCAAGTAGACCATCAGGATCACTTATAATATTGGAGGTCTCCATTAACTTCTCATGCTCGGAGTAAGGAAAGAAGTAGCGTACCTTTGATGAGTTCTAACTTGACATTGTTTTAGTTGGAGGTTTGTACCAACAACCAAGTTTGTAAAGTGGTATACGACTTGACCTAGTTTATAATATTGGAACACATAACCACATTTCTTCTGCATTATTTCATCCTATGTCAGATATTATCCTTTAATAACCATCGACCCAATTGAAAATTCAATGCCTTTGAAGTTTTTTACTGACTGCATGAGGGTCTACTTTCCCTCTAAGCAACATGCTATCCAATAATCAATGGCCCGTCAACAAGAATAAAATATGAAAACCACACTTTATTATAAGAAAACCCTTGGCGTAAGGAAACACCATACAATGGATTGTATTATGGAAGGGATCCTCTCATGTTCACTTGCCTCTTTGAGGAGGCTTCCTCCTATTGACCCACCACTCCAAATACAATACTTATCTTCATATCCCATTACATCGTTTGAACCCCTTTATATAGTGTTACCAACCACCTAAGAACATTCTAGAAAAGGAACCTTCTAGAAGCATGACCTTCTAGTAATTCCTCTTACATTTATTATATATAACTACCATAGTGGGCCTTATTTAATACTATATTGGACCTAGTCCACCTTACATTGAATGGCCTCCACTATTATCACTATGGGCCCTCTCGGCCCCCCACTACCTCTTTAGCGACATAACACTACCTCTAGGCTTCGTGAAATATATGCAATAACTCGACCTTCTTGCATTATTACTCCACCCAGTCCTTCCTTGGATGCGTCAGTGAAAACTATGGATTCCTTGTCCATATCAGGGACCTTCAATATTAGTGTTGTTGTTAATAATTATTTAAGCTTCTGAAATGCTTCAATACATTTCTCTGACCATAAGAATTTCACATTCTTCTTTTGCAATTTCGTAATTGGATTTGTTATTTTTGAAAATCCTTCGACGAAACATCTATAGTAACCCACTAATCCCATAAAATTGTGTACTTCCTACACGTTCATCGGTGTTGGACATTCCATAATAGCCTCTATCTTTGTTGGATCCACAACAATACCCTCTCCAAAAATAATGTGTCCAAAATAGTCAATCTTTGTCTGATAAAGTTAACATTTCAACAACTTTCCATACAATTTGTCTTCTCTTAAGAACTGGAAAAATAATCTCATATGTTCATCGTGCTCCTCTTTTTTCCTAGAGTAAATTAATATATTGTATATAAATACCTGTACAAAATTTTCCAAGTACTCGTGGAACACCCCATTCATTAAACTCGTGAATACACCCAGGGAATTTATCAAACCAAATGATAATATAGTAAATTCATAATGTATGAATCTTGTTTTAAACAAAGTTTTAGGAATTTCTTGCTCCTTGATTCACAAATGGTGATATCCCGATCTCAAATCAATATTTAAAAATATGGTCTCCCCGTTCATTTGATCAAATAAGTCATCAATTCTCGGTAATGGGTATTGATTCTTGATCGTGGCTCTCCTTAATTTACCATAGTTGTAACGTCCCCCCACCACCCACACGCTGGGAAATGCCACTCCAGAACAATCTTTCATGCTCTAATACTATTTTGTAACATCCCTAACCACCCATGACCCAACCACTCTACCCGAGGGAACACTTTCGTTCTCTCACAGCGGAACATACTGTAACATACCCAATATTCAACTGAGTTATGCCACATAATTTTTCTCTTTAAACTACATGGAATTATAACATACACATACAAAACTCTTGTCGAAGCTTTGCATATAAACGTAAACAAACAATTACATTCTGTAAATATACAATTTCATACTGAAATAACAGTAAACGCAGATATGCAACATATACAGGGAAATACCCATAAACATACAGACAATTATAATCACATATATGATAAACCATAACATAAGCACACAAATAAAAATGCAACATGTAAATTATTATACGATTGGTACTTATCTTGGAAATATTTTCACCAACTACGTACGAATTGTCCATGAACCTCCCAGCCTTAGACTACATTGTTCATCACTCTCAATAGTGAGTCACCCCTGAGCTGAGACTGAACTCCACTCAGGTAAAGGGGTTCCTAACCATGATAGAGGTTCATAGACAACAAAAAATACTATGTCTCAGGTTCTCACTCAACTAACAGCCTACAACCTCTCATTTCCCACATGCCGGTCCCACCCAAGGAAGTGTGCCCCTTCTCTACTCAAAAATCCCTCGACTTTCCCACTTCCCTTCCACGAATTCAGCAACAGGTCGGACATGAATTCTCAGAGAACTATAGCTGCAGTTTAGCACCTTCAGGAAATTGATCCCCAACAATTCTCTTTCTCAGAGAATCACTCACAGGCTTGACAACCCACCTCTTCAATATCCCATGGGCCAGACAACCCGCTTCTTCAATCCCACTCCCAAGCTAACCAGGTACACCAACCGAAAATGGTTATGGAAACAAACTCAGATACAGTGAAATGAATGTCTGAAGAATAACAAATTACGTGAGTCAAATGGTCATGGAATCATTGACTAGATGACTAGGTGATGGAAGGAATCATGGGAGAAATGATCATAAGAATGATGGTAAGAATCCCTATGAAAATCATCGTGAAGCAATTGTCGTGAAGGTTCATGGTGAAGGTGTCCAAATGAGCTAATTTCCTTGATATGAATGCATGTCCCCAACTTGACACTTGTCATGTTGGAAGCTACTTTGGTCCACTTGTCCCCAACTTTAAAACTTAGGATAAAATAATTATTCATACTTTATGTTTTAAGAAGTATTAATATAATATTCCTTTTTGGATTAAGCTCTCTAGCTTATCCATTTCCTTAACTTTTGGCCCTCCCTTTCCCTAACTAGTGGAGTTCAATCCCCCATATCTTTTATTATGGTCGGTCTGCGCTCAACAATGTATTTTATATTAATCATGAGATATATAAAAAATAGGCGCACTAGCCTTTAACATCTAGGAGCTCTGGCCTAATTCCAAAACATAAGTATTCCGGATTATAATAACTAGCTCACCATCCTATAACACATATCATATACACATGGCTCGATGACCTCCATACTGCACGCACTTTAGTTACTGTGTGTGGTATCCGGGAATGTGCACACTACATCATTTTACTACGTAGTACATGCGCGCACTATGCCATGAAAGGTGTATTACAAAATGATGTCAAAACAACTCACCAACTTAAGTACACTTACATTAAATTTACAATTGGGTTTGTCCGAGGGATATTACAATCCCCTCCCCTTATTTATGCACTGTCCTCAGTGCATCATACACCCATATACAACAAAGTTTTCAAAAATATTCAAAAAGATGTAGGTATTCTATCTACATTGCATCCTCATGCTCCCAAGTAGCGTCCTTAGGACCGTACCAGGTCCATTGGACCTTTATAATCCCTATGGATCGATTCCAGAGTTGCTTGATTTTCCGGTCCAAAATGCGCACCGGATGCACTTGAAAAGTGATTTCTTTCTCCACCTGAATCACATTCCAATCAATAACATGATTAGCATCAGGTATATATTTATTTAGAAATGATACATGGAAGACATTATGAATAGACATAGATGCAGGCAATGCAATCATATAAGAAACTGGACCAATCCTCTCTAGGATTTCAAATGGCCCACAAAATCTGACTGCCAACTTGGCACAACTTCCCAGCTTCAGGGAACTCCTATTAGCTTTCACTTTTAGGAAAACATGATCACCCACTTTTATCTATCTGTGGGTTTTGTTCTTATCGACATAAATTTTCTACCTATCTTGGGCAGCTTTTAAATTCTACTTAATTTTTATCATTTGTTCCTCCATATCCTTGAGCAACTCTAGCCCAACTACTTTCCTATCAGTTGGATTATCCCAACTCACTAGAGTATTTCACTTTTTGTCATAAAGTGCTTCCAATGGGCTCATATTCAATGATGCATGATACCGATTTTTGTAAGCAGATTCTACCAAGTGCAGGTAGTCTTCCCATTTCGATGGTTTTTCCATCACATACATTCTCAGTATGTCTTCCATCACTCTGTTCACCCTCTTTTTCTGTCCATCAGACTCAGGATGATAAGATGTATTAAAGTTCAGATTCGTTTCAAACCCTTTGAACAATCCTTTCCAGAAATTTGAGGTGAATTTTGGGTCTCTATTGGACACAACTGTTTTAGTAATTTCATGCAATCATGCCACTTCCTTCATGAAAATATCAGCAACAACTGTTTCCTTATGAGTAATTTTCAGTGGAATAAAATGGGCAGCTTTTGTAAGCTTTTCCACCACCACCATGATCAAATCATGCATCTTGCCTCTTCTGGGCAATCCCGTAATAAAATCCATTATCACCACATCCCACTTCCATTCAGGAATGGGTAAAGGTTGTAGAAACCATGCTGGGTGCCTATTCTCAGCTTTAACTTTATGGCATTCCATACATCTAGCAATGTATTCAACAATCTCTCTCTTCATACCTGGCCAAAAGTAATGGATCTTGATCGCTGCCATGGTTTTTTGATATCAAGGGTTCCATGCATAAGGAACATTATGCATTTCATGAAAAATCAAACATTTCAAGTCCCAAACATTTGGAATAAATATTTCAGACCATTGTGGTATTTTCTTAGCTCAAACCTCTTCCCCATGATGTAGTGTCTCCATTTCCTCAAGGCATGCACTATGGCTTCCAATTCCAAATCATGAGTGGCATAGGTTCTTTCATGCTCCTTCAACTTCCTTGATTCATAACATATAACAACCCCATTTTGATTGAGGAATCCACCAAGTCCTTCATTACAAGCATTTGTGCATACAATGAAGTCTTCATTTGGGTCTACAATCCTTAATATTGGAGCACTTGTCAATAATTGTTTCAAGTGTGGGAAACTCTTCTCGCAATCCAGTGTCCACTAAAAATTCACTCCCTTTCTTTGCAAGGAAGTGATTGGATGTGCAATATTTGAGAATCCTTCAATAAATATTATGTAGTATCCTACAAGACCCATGAATGATCTCACCTCTGTCTCATTCTTTGATGTTGACCATTCCCTAATAGCCTCTATCTTCTCAGGATCCACTGCTATCCCATCCTTTGAAATGATATGGCCCAAATAATGAATTTGTTTCTGATAAAATGATCACTTGCTCAATTTGGCATACAATTGATTCTCCCTTAATACTTGAAACACCATCCTCAGATGATTTTCATTCTCTTCCTCTGAATTAGAATATATAATAATGTCATCGAAAAAGACAATGACAAACTTGTCCAGATATTCTCGGAAAACACCATTCATTAAGCACATGAAAACAACTGGTGCATTCGACAACCCAAATGGCACCACCATGAACTCATAATGACCATACCTTGCCCTGAAGGCGGTCTTGTTGATATATTTTTCTTTAATCCTTACTGGATGGTATCCTGATACGAGATCTATCTTTGAAAATATCTTTGCATCCTTCAATTGATCAAAGAGATCATCAATCCTTGGTAGATGATACTTGTTNAGTTATTCAAGTTGCATTTGCAACTCCTTCAACTCTAGTGTACTCATTCTGTAAGTAGTCTTTGATACTAGCACTGCTCTAAGCATTAAATTTAGAGAAATCAATATCTCTCCTTAGGGGTAGTCCTGGTACCTCCTTGAACACATCCTCAAAATTTTCCAGGATTGCATAGTCCTCCAAATTTGGCACCTTATCTCTAGGTGTCTCTGCCAAATGAGCTGCAATTATTTGACACCCTTTTCTGTAACATTTCTTCAGCTGCAATGCTGAAATTTCTCTAATGGTTACTACCCTGGGAATTCCCTGCACTTTCCTTAGTTTCCCTTCCTCATCCAGGAAATTAAATGCTTTGTTATGGTAGTCTAGGAGAGTATGATGTTGGTCCAACCAATCCATCCCAATTATATAGTCATAGGAACCTAAAGGCAAGATGTTAAAATCTTCCTTGGTGTTCAGTCCATTCATGTCTATGAGGCATGACTTAACCATATCATTAACTTTTCTTTTGTCTCCTATAGCCAGCTGCACCAACCAGGATTTTCCATTATTGCTTCTTGGTAATTGAAAGCTTTCCACCGTCTTAGGGTCTATATAACTATGACTAGCTCATGAATCAATTAAAATAGAAATGGTTTGGTTGTTGATCATACCTTCCACTTCAATCATGTGGGACTGATACTCTACTTGTTTGTTGTCCAGGGCTGCATAGATCCTTGGCATATATCTTCCCATGTCCTCCACTGTTTCAAATTGTTGTACATTCTGAACAACCCTACCTTTTTCACCTTTGTGAGGACAATATTTGAACCTATGATCTCCTTTGCAACCCCAACGTTGAATAGGTGGTTGCCTTGGCCTTTGAATCCCCGTGTCAATTGTTTTGGGTTCTTTAGGCATTTTTTTTCCTTGTGGATTATTTCTGAAGGATGGTGACTTAGCTCCCTTCTTCCTCTGATCCATATTGAATTTATTTTTGCCTTCCCAAGCCTTTTGGAAAGCTGGCCTTTCTTTCTACTCATCATATAGGCATTTATCTCGCCTTATGGTCTCTTCCAATGTATTGGGATCATCATACTATATTTTTTCACTGATGAATGATGGTAGTCCACTCAAATACCTTTGAATTTTGACTGTCTCATCCTTGATGAAAGAGACATACTTAAATAGTTCTAGAAACCTTCTCTCATATTCATCTATGATCATACTTCCAAGCTTGAGTTCAAGTAACTCTTTCATCTTCTAGTCATAGTATCTCTTAGTCAAGTATTTCTTCTCAAAATACTTCTTGAATTCCCTCTAAGTAACACTTTTCTCTTTAATGTTTTGCACATGCACAAGCTGATCCCACCACATGGAGGCCTTTCCTTTGAGTTGATAGATAAAAATTCTACCTTCTGCATGAGAAGAATAATTATGCAATTGAAAGTACTTTCTCGTGCCCAAGAACCATGTTTCTACATCTTCATCCTTTTTGTTCTCTCCATCAAATGTAGGAGTTTTGATTTTGTTCATGTCTCCTCGTAGTTCATCTACCTCGGACCTCTTATGCCTTCTGACAGGGGATGGACTTGAGCTACTGCCTTCTCTCTTATTGGAATGCCTTGGGGAGTGATGGTGATGTTTGCTAACACTTCTTGCTTTTCTTTCCTCATCCGAAGGCTCGTGACTTCCAGATTTTCTTAAGCCAATCTCCTTAACCAATTTCTTTTCTAATCTATTCAAGCCCTCCAATAACTTCATGTTGAAGTCATCCTGCTACTCCTTGGCTCTCATAAGCATTTAATTATCAAATTTATGGATTTGGACATCCTTCTGCAAATTTGTAATGGTCTCTACCATATTCATGTTTTCATTCCTTTCTTATCCATGTCCATTGGAGTTTGTTCCTTCAATGCCCAAATGGACATCCATCCCCTTGTTCTCATCTTGTTGACTATAACTCCCCTGTGCCTCTTCCATTCCTATGGAATCTTCACTGGTTTGATCTGATCTAGTTGTTGTTAATTGTGCAAAATGTGAAGCCATCGAAACTTATCAAGCTAACAATTCAACAATTCATAAAAAATATGAACCATTTTGGTTCAATATATACATCAAAATTATCTCTTCTGATTTCCTGGTGTTATCACCATGACAATTCTAGATAAGACCCAAGTCTTGAGAATCACAGATGCATGACACCTTCAAAGATACATCTGGGTAAGAAGGTGGTTTCCCTAAACCACTTTCACCAAGACGTGGTATCACGTGCTTCAATATGTCAAATCCACCACTCATGGAATGAGCGACGGCTAGTTAGATCATCCTGTTTCACTTGTTTGTTACTTCAAAACAATGTGACATCATCTCAACACTTCCATGTAATGAACTCAAACGATAATCATTTGAAATGGATTAGCCGAGCATGGCAACCCAATGCACTTGTACGTAGTCTTTCTACAGTTCATAATTGGGATTCCATAACTACCAATCCTCAAGTATGAAGGCATCATCTTATCCATAAATAGAGTAATATCCAAATTTCCCGACTTTATTCTCTCTATAAAATAATTATGGTATCCACACACCGAAATACATGGACAAGGCTAAATCCAGTGAGATTGGTTATTCAAGCAACATGCTAGACTTTTCTGCAAATAAGGAGGAAAGGGTACTTTCTTACATTCTAGCTACTAAATTCCACATAGAACCGGTTATAGACTCGCAGTTGGAAGTCAGAATGAATCCTACTATGAAGGATTTAGTCATCAATAGGCCAATTGCTAAGAAGAAAAGGAGCAAGTGGAAGAAGAAGGAATCCACAGTTGAAATGGCCGAAAATGTTGGAGAGAATCAACCTGTCTGGTTAGATTCTTTAAAGGAGGAGATCGCTAAGCTGAAATGAGTTCTCTACTAAAATTAAGTATATTTCAGCTAATTTTGGACCGTTGGTAGCAGAGGTAAGGAGTCCCAGAGATGATAGACCTGTTCTTTAAATGATCCCTTTTACAATAGGATAACTGCTATCATTCCCTTTTTGTAATTTTGGGATTAATACTATTATATAAATGCAGAAGCAGATTTTGGAATTTTTATCACTAAATTCTAACTGGTCGTGTTATGAGCCTTGTTTTCTTTCATAGTATGCTTTTCTTGTAAGCTTATATTTCACTTCCATCTGTCTGAATCAGAGGAATATAAAACTCGGAATTCTTTTTAATTAATTCTCCGATGCAGTTGTGTGTTTCTTTTTCCTTTAATATCATGCAATTTTTCTATTAAACTCAGACTCATCGCCTTCCAAACAACTTCGTGTGCACAAAAATTCAACCTGTACACCCATATTTATCATTCACAACAACACCACAAGGTAAATCGTGCTTCAACGCACTTATATCCACTATGCATTTCTTCTTCGTCACGCAAATAACTTTCGCACACTACTTTTGCATTGTGCGCCAATATCCATTGCGCACAGTTTTGGTATCAGGAACTGATATTCCACATGCATTTCTCCCTATGCATTGCACCATGCCAAAGTTTGATATGCACCATTTCCCACAATAATCTGCACGTACCATTGAATACACTGACGGGAGACAACTTATGTTAATACTATGCGTGCACCAGCCAAACTCCTCTGTGTTTTGCAATACTTGTGCACCCTATGTGCACATTACTATGCATGTGCTCACCATGCAATGCTAATATCAGTGTGTGCCTCCACACACAATATTCTTCCGCGTGGCACCACAATTTACCGCGCACACTTGCACGCCAACATTTTCTGCACAGTGCCAAAATTTACCATGGACGCTCTATGACTTGAAATATATTCACTTTGAAATTAATATTTTGTGAATATTCACCTCAATTGAACCTCTCTAGCCAATTCAGGCTCAGTGTTGGAACTGAAGTTCTAATACCAATTTGTAACATTTCCCTGCCACCCACAGGATGGGAAATTCCACTCCAGAACAATCTTTCATGCTCTGATACTATGTTGTAACGTCCCCAGCCACCCATGATTGGGCCATGCTTCTTGAGGGAACACATTCGTTCTCTCACCGTGGAACATACTATAACATACCCAATATTCAACTGAGTTATGCCACATAAATTTTCTCTTTAAACTGCATGCAATTATAACATACACATACAATACTCTTGCATAAGCTTTGCATATAAACGTAAACAAAAAATTACATTATGTAAATAAATGATTTCATACTGAAATAAAAGTAAACATAGATATGCAACATATATAGGGAAATACCCATAAACATGCAGACAATTATAATCACATATATGATAAACCGTAACATAAGCACGCAAATAACAATGCAGCATGTAAATTATCATATGATTGGTACTTATCTTGGAAACATTGTCACCAACTATGTACAGACTGTCCACGAACCTCCCAGCCTTAGACTACATTTTTCATCACTCTCAACAATGATTCACCCCCGAGATGGGACTGAACTCCACCCGGGTAAGGGGGTTCCTAACTAGGATAAAAGTTCATAGAAAATAGGAAAGACTCTGTCTCAGGTGCTCACTCAACTAACAAACTACAACCTCGTATTCTGCATATGCCTGTCCCACCCAAGGAAGTGTGCCCCTTCTCTTCTCAACAGTCCCTCGATTGCCCCACTTCCCTTCTAGGGCTTCAACAACATGTCGGATAGGAAGTCTCAGAGCACTGTATCTATAGTTTAGCACCTTCAGGAAATCGATCCCCAACAATTCTCTGGCTTAGAGAATCAATCACGGGCTTGACAACCCACCTCTTCAATTTCCCATGGACCTAACAACCCTCTTCTTCAATCCCACTCCCAAGCTAACTAGGTACACCAACCGGAAATGGTTATGGAAACAGGATCAGATACAGTGAAATTAATTTCTAAAGAATAACAGACTGTGTGAGTCAAATGGTCATGGAATCATTGACTGGATGACTGCATGATGAAAGGAATCATGGGAGAGATGATTATAAGAATGATGGTAATAATCCCTGTGAAACTCACTGTGAAGCAATTATCGTGAAGTTTAATGGTGAAGGTGTTCAAATAAGCTAAGTTCCCCAATATGAATGCATGTCCCCAACTTGACACTTGTCACGTTGGAAGCTACTTTGGTCCACTTGTCCCCAACTTTAGAACTTAGGATAAAATAATTATCCATACTTTATGTTTTAAGAAAAAATAATATAATATTCCTTTTTGGGTTAATCTCTCTAGCTTAGCCCTTTCCTTAACTTTTGGCCCTCCCTTTCCCTAAATAGTGGAGTTCAATCCCCCATCTATTTTATTGTGGTCAGTTTGCGTGCAACAATGTATTTTATATTAATCATGAGACATATACAAAATAGGCGCATTGGCCTTTGACATCTAGGTGCTCTGGCCTAATACCAAAACATAAGCATTCTAGCTTATAATAACTCACTCACCAACCTATAACACATATAATATACACAAGGCTCGTTGACCTCCACATTGCACACACTTTAGTTACATGCGCACACTATGCCATGGAAGGTGCATTACAAAATGATGTCAAAACAAATCACCAGCTTAAGTACACCTACATTACATTCACAATTGGGTTCGGCTGAGGGATATTACAATAGTCAATGCAAATCCTCCATGATTTGTCCTTCTTTCTTATGAAAATTACTAGTGCACCCCATGGTGATAAACTTGGATGTATAAGTCCCTTTGGTTTCTTCTACAATTACTCTATTCTGTGTCAAATCATCAATTAAGCTTTATCTTTTTGTATTAGAGTTAAGTATGGCGTTGTGTGATTCTAACCAATCCATTCCAATCACAATGTCATAGGATCCCAAGGTTGTGACAAAAATGGTTACACTTGCGACAAATTCACCCAAATTAATATTACAATGTTTAACTTTTCCTCCAACATTTTGCTTGGATCCTAATGCCAATTCTACATATCTAAAATCATCTTGTTTGACTTCCTTCACCTTAATTCGTTTGAGTGCAGCACTAGAAATGAAACTTGCAGTAGCTCCTAGATCTATCAAATTACTAAACTATTGATCTGATATCATACATGAAGTCTTGAGCACTATATATTGATGCTTAGCCTGGCGGTTATTGATCATTGCATGAATCCTATGGGCATTTCCTAGATCTCCATTGTCATCTGTCCCACTGATCCATAAGCTCTTTCCTTCTTTATAGGACAATCTCTCTGATAGTGGAGCTCTCCACAAGTCCAAAATCCATTCTTAGGGTCAGTACTCCTAGTTCTAGAGGAAGAATCTGTTGGTGTAGAGTTCTGAGGTCCTAATTTGTTATGTGAAATAGATCGATA
>JASDQU010688452.1:5172-27879 GCA_032191745.1 Picea mariana
TGTCATATTCAATGAGAAGGTCATGTACAAAGATCAGTTGCAGGGAAATAAATAGGAAAAATAAAAACCAAAATACACAGTGCTTGATGAGATCACTGGAAAACAAATTCCAAATGTACCAGAAAATCAAAATGTACAACAATAGGAGAAACAAGTACCTCAAACTCCTGCAAGTGTTGTTATAAGATCTACCAGGTTAAGTAGACCCCCTGAACGATACTCTTCTTCATTGTATTATTTATTGTTTATTGATTCTGGTGAACCAGAATGTTATGAAGAGGCAATGCAGGTAGACACTAAAAAGAAGTGTGAGAAAGGCATGAAAGAAGAAATGGATTCCCTAGTAAATAACCAAACTTGGGACTTGGTTTAGTTTCCTACAGGAAAAAGAGCATTGAAAAATAAATGGGTTTACAAGTTGAAGGAAGAAGATGGAGGAAAAAAGTTGTACAAGGCTAGACTTGTTATAAAGGGGTTTGCACAAAAGAAAGGTATATATTTTGATGAAATATTTTCACTTGTTGTTAAGATGAATTCAATTACGACTATTTTAAGTCTTGTGGCAGTATAAGATTTACATCTTGAACAGTTAGATGTAAAAATATCTTTTCTCCATGGGGATTTGGAGGAAGAGATTTATATGCAGCAGCAACAGGTGTATCAGGTCAAAGGGAAGGAAAATTTGGTATGGAGGTTGAAGAAGAGCTTGTATGGCCTAAATCAAGCTCCAAGGAAATGGTATTTGAAGTTTGACAGGTTTATGACAGAACAAGGTTATAGTAGATGTCATTCTTATCACTGTGTTTATTTTAAAAGGCTAGAAAATGGAAGTTATATTATCTTGTTATTGTATGTAGATGACATACTTGTTGCAGGTTCTAATATGCAGGATATAAATGTGCTCAAGAAGAAATTAGATAATTAATTTGCGATGAAGGAATTGGGCATTGCAAAGAAAATACTTGGTATGAGAATAAAAAGAGACTAGGAAAAATTTCAAATTGACATTGTCTCCGGGTGAGTACATAGCGAAGGTGTTGGAGACGTTTAGAATGTAGAATGAAAAACCATTTAGTACACCTTTGTCCATCCATTTCAAATTAACTAAGGAAATGTGTCCCAAGACACAAGAGGATATATAATACATTTCCAGGGTCCCTTATTCATCAACAATTGGCAGCTTGATGTATGTGATGGCTTGCACAAGACCAGATATTGCACATGCAGTGAGAGTTGTGATAAGGTATATGAACAATCCAAGTAAATAACATTGGAAGGAAATAAAGTGGATTCTCAGATATTCGAGAGGTATTGCTACTCATGCATTATGTTTTGGAGTTTCAGACATTGTTCTATGGGGATATGTTGATTCAAATATGGCAGGTGATAAAGATAGCAGGAGGAGCACCACATGGTATGTTTTTACTGTAGGTGGAACAAAATTAAGTTGGATTTTGAAACTTCAAAAATTTGTTGCACTTTCAACAACAAAAGAAGAGTATGTTATTGCTATAGAGGCTAGTAAAGAAATGATTTGGTTATAGAGGTTTATGGAGGAATTGGGAAAAAAATAGGAGAATAGAAGGTTGTACTATGACAGTGAGAGTTTCATTCATCTTGCAAAGAACTCAGCCTTCCATTCAAAGATTAATAATATACAACTCAAGTATCATTTCATATGATCCGTCTTGGAATATGGACATTTGAAGTTGGAAAAGATACATACTAGCCAGAATCCTACAGACATGTTAACAAAGTGAGTAACCAGGGATAAACTGAGTTCTTTCTCAGCTTCAGTTGGTCTTCAAGCATGAAGGTGAAGTTGAGAAATTTTCCAGGTCCAAGAAGGATCATAGTCTAGTAGATACAATAGTGGTGGACTTGTTGAGATCAATATCCAAGTGGGATATTATTGGTTGTGGAGCCTGATTATCTTCCTAATTCATAGATCTTTTTTTAGCTGTGTTTATAACCCATGAAGACTATACACCCCAGAATGTTTTACACCCCTCCACGTGGGGGGGTTGCAGAGGAGCTCATCCCCCCGGTTGGGGGTCTGGGGGGAAGCGGGCCCCTGGTAATTTCATATTAAATCCCCCGAAGGAAACTTTTCCTTGTAAATGTATATTGTAATTTCATATTAAATCAGGACCATTCATTATAAGGTCGCAGATCCAATGGTAGAAGTTATGTTAGGGTTTTTTTTTCCCTAGAAGGAAACCCTCTTTTATGAGGGAATTGTATTGTGGCCGTGTATCATTGTGAATATTGTATTCTGAGAGAGGAGACTTTGAGAGAAAGAAGGGGAAGTTACAACGTTTTTTTTTTATCTAGGTGGATATCGATGGCCACCCACCTATTCCACGGGCTCAAAAAACAGTTTTCCATCTTGGCAGTTTTCCATCTTGATTATTTGTATTTATCCCAAGGGTGACATCATCCACATTAGCCTTAAAATATCATCTATTCAATGTATAATGGAACATCTCAGATAATAACTAAGAGTCCCCTTTAGTTAATCCTGTTAGGATTCTCATGAAAGTCCATTGAGGTTTTACAGGAGTGGTCCACCACATGAAATTTTTCATCAATGCCACCCAAGAGAAGCTTGTAGGAGAAACTTGTATAAGAGCTTGTTGAATCAACTAGTTTAGTATTAGACATAATGGTGTCACCACTTTTCAATGGATGTTTCAATTATTAATCACTTTTTCATAAGGATTAGGTAATAAGGTAGACGCACCCATGATCATATAGAGTTGAATGTGAAAATATCTCTTTAAAGGGTAACAAGGATGATACATTTAGGGGTGAGTGTAACAATGTAGAAGGAAGGTGTACATAAAAGTAAAGAACAATTCAACACAAGACTTAAATGATTCCTTGATAGAAAGAACAGGAAAAGATTGGCTCATACCTCCAATTACCTGAAGTGGAAACAATGTCAAGTACAATTCAGTGATCATATTACTTTGGCACCATTACTGGATAGGTTGTTGTAGTATCAGAATAGGACATTACCAAAATAGGTCTTTATGATATTTAAACTAGAATTTGCAAACCTCACAGTGTGACTGGAATACTCTTAGTTTCAGGCTATAGAAAATGATTACAATCCATGCTCAATAGTATCGGTATTGGATCAGACTATACATGCTAAATTTTTTGAAAGGTATCGAACTAACCTTATGTGTATTGTGGGATACAACAGAAACTATGTAAAATATGTTGGATGAAACTGAGCACTGCTTGGTACTGAAACTGGTGCAGGAATTTAGTACTGGGACCAAAATTTTGTAGGTAACTAATGCATAAATTTCGTACTAGTACTGGAATTCTAGAAATGACTATCAAATTCCAACACTAAACATATTGATTTAGGATTGCTGACAGAAGCTGAAAAAGAATCTGACGGTCCCGACAACCACTCCCCCATGCCTGATATTTTGCATGCCCTCGTGCACACAATGTGAGATGCTAAAAAAAACAAGTAGGGTTGTTGAGAGGGTTGCGGACAACTGCTAAAAACAAACCAATATAACTAATTAAAACTAGATTTTTATTCATGCTTACAAATAGAAAATTCAGGGAAAATGTCAAAAGTTGAACAATGCATACATTATTCAAGATTTATTTGACCAAAAATTATTAGCTATGAATAAAATACTCTAGAATTAACATTTTATTTCTATTTATATTAAAAATATCACTTAATCGATCATCCTTATGAAATTGTGGTCTTAAAATAGATAGGTAATGATAAGACACGAATGCATCTTTTTTTAACTTAAGGAAAAAAAATTAGGAAATAGGTCATGAAGTACTCCCTTAAGTGTTCTCTTTTGTTGACAAGGATGCCTTATCTACTTTTGAAAATACCCTTCCAGTATTTTGTGTGCATTCAAAGGACGAACAGATTACCTTCTCATAAAATTCCAAACAAAATTGTCATAACTTTTAGAAAAAAATCTAATAGAGGAACAAAAGATCTTAAACTGATTGCTTTGTTAACTTTTGACATTCTCATTTATGAAAAGTATGAAATATAGGTTTCATTTCACTTATATGAAACATTTATTTATTTACTATCCTACTCTAATTGAACAAAAGAAAATGTCCTTCAAGTATAGGAATAATTCCAGTGAATCCATGTGCGTAACAGGGTTAGAACTATATTCATACTCGGGTTTAAAAGATAAATTTAATGCATATCAGAGTATGAAGGACCAACTGCTTTGTTGATGAGATTAAACAATAATGAAAATTAAGAGTAGTGTGACCTGATAACTAATTGGAACCATCTTTCAATAAGATCATGATATTCTTGTTTCCCTTCTTTGTTTAGGTCACACATCATGTCCTCCTTTTCCATGCTACGTAGATTATCTTCTTCAAGTTGATTGGTCTTTGGAGTACATACAGGATTTGCTGAGAAGCATGCTAAGAAATCCTCAATTTCAGGTTCCAATGGTTTCTCTCCATTGAATTCTATCCATGATTCTTTAGTCTCCTCAACAAATTGACAAGAGGAATTTGAAGGGACTTCTAAATCTTCTTGTGGAGAGACAAACAAATTCTTGATTTTTGTCAAGATATGTTCTTCCCGAGAGGCGTATATCCTAGTTGTTGCTAGAATGTGAGAAAGTTCTTTGAGGAACATTATTCAATCTCTTGATCATATATGAATTACTCTAGTTGGTTGATGATCCCTGTCTTGCAACACAAATTAGTACTTGGGGGTTCTTACAGCACCCCAAAAATGATTTATCATCAAAGATCTGAATTTTAAAACTATTTGCAAAAAAAATAAAACACATCAAAATTGAACTCCTTGCGTTACTGGGACCCTAGTGTCACCAGGTTATCAGTTCCCACAAGTCATATCATCATAAATAAAACTAAATTTGTATAAATAAAAAAACACACTTTTGCATAAAAGAAGGAAAAACACACTTGCATAAAAAGAAAAACACTTTTTCATGAAAGGGAGAGGACAACCTAACTTTGGAGAAACCCCACTAAAGTGGATGCATGGGCTCTTCCCTCACATATTACCGTCTTCTCTCCTCCCTTATTTCGTCCTTAAAACCAATCCAAAACCATTAAAGCAATCTAATTCAAATACTACCTATTACTGTTTACAACTCCCCGACAACGGTGCCAAAATGTTGGTGCTATTATATGTATAATATATTACCAAACATAAATTATCGATCGGGATTCGTAATCAACAGAGTTGTTAGACTATATGTGTTGGAAACGGGTGGTTTAATATGCTTAATGATTATAGAAATAATTAAGAACACTTAAAAGCACACACTTTGTTTTATAATCCTTAATCTATGTTTTACACAGTTTGAAAAAGTTAAAGAATATAAATCAAGGGAAAGAATTTAACTAACATGCACTCCATAGACTTCCTTACAGGAAACAAGACTATCCATTACTAGATCATGAAGGTGGAATATGGATTATGATCTCACTCTTGTAATAACTCACTTCAAACTTGCAAGAAATTCTTATCTAATTCTGTACACTCTTCAAAATAAATTGATGCAACACAAAAGAAAATTCAATACAATATTACAATATTGCAATTCTAGAAAACTACTTTGTTTCTACATAGGAAGAAATTTTTTTATCGAGACTTTCCATTTGTTGTTTCATGTAATACGAAAGATGGACTCTCGATTTGCTCCTGTACTAACACACTTAAGACTTCTAAATGAATTCTGAAAGAAATCACAACAGTGTAATTAAATTCACAACTCATTCATAAATATCTAACAATCACAATATGATATCAACACTATGTAAATTTGAATTAAAATTTAACATAAAATCGAATTAACAGATGCAAGAATAGGTACCGGATAAATAAAAAATAGGTGCAGGAATGAAAACTACATTAATAATTTACAACAGACTTACCAAGTTGGATCGGTGGGCCCTTGCTGATACCAACAGGGAAGCTATTAAAAATCACATAATATAAGAGTCTAAAGAATGCATAAAATCATCCATCCTGAATTTGTATTAACCTTCAACCAACAAGTAGTAGTTTACAGGAAATCCATATTCCAAATGAAATACGGAAGCATAACATTATCATCTTCCACTTCCTCAGATACCTATGAGACCTATGAGATTTCATAGGTCTATGATCTTTAGGGAGTGGCTGAGATCAAATCCTAAATTTCAGATATCGAATTTTACATTTCTGGGCACAAATCTCAAAAATATGGGTTTTTCATCAATTGGAACAGATCCAACCATAATTATTTTGAGGGGTCTTAAATCCCTTAAACTCAACAACATGAACCAACCCCGCCATGGAGGCCCAATTAGACTCTGCAGCATTTAATGGTGGAATGGTTCTCTAGATCTTTCGATCCGACCGATTTATGGATGGGCTTTACGTAGTGATTGACATGATATCTTCTTGTGAAAGTTCCTCCTTCAGTTTAAACGTTCTCTTTTGTATTTTCTCTTATTAGGTGGGTCTGATTAGAATATGGGTGCTGGTATAAACCAACTGATAAAAAAGGGGGGGTTTCTTAACTACTGAAGAAAGTTGAGCTTGGGATAACCCTAGTGCTCAAGCATGCAAACAAATATATTCACACGTGTGACAAGCCTAGTACTAATACATTAACTTGCTGACATTTAAATTATTGAGTGAGATATAATTATCGAAAGAAAACATACATGCAATAAAATGATAGCAAGAAAAATAGTTTCCTTGGCTCTAGCATTAATCACACTTTAACACATCGATTTGCTTTCATCATTAGAGACAAGAACTACAAAAAAATATTGAAACGACTAACTTATAAATAGATTCAAAAACTCTTACTCATTATAGCATCCATTCATGAAATAAAGTTGGAAGTAATTCCTCCTCAAATCCAATCACACAACGCCTTTTATGAAAAACATAATTTTGTCTCCGGTCCTAAACAAGACTTCTCAATTAAGGTAGTTCGGAAATAGTTCTTTACAATTCCAAAAATGAGGGTCTTTGCAAAAACCGTCGACCTCTACTAAAAGGTCAGTCCTCTTATTTATAATGAATCATTAACTAAAAATAGTTATCAAAAGTGTAAGCTAAGTAAAACAAAGCATCACCACATGGCTCTTCCATCTCTCTATCTTCTAAGAATCATCAAATACTTTCACTGAAGTGGATGACTCTTCTCATACTCTGACCATTTGACAAAAAATTATTTGCATGTGTTGGCATACGGGAATCTGTGTTGGTCCATCGAGGCCAAAAGGATATATTTTACTTCTACTGCACATGCCCGATACTTGACTATTTTGACACTTAATTGCTGCAATATTACTCGAGCCTTGATCGGGTGCTCCATGAATTGGTGTAATTGACTTGGCGCCATGCTCTCCACCTTCACTATCTTTGCACTCCATGTCGAGTCTTGCTCTGCATGTTTCTTGACTATGTCATGCAAGTCAACAAAGTCCTTGGGTGTGCCAAATTATGGGAGGTCAATGTCTGTCATCTCCCGATTAATCTTTACCCAGCTCCTTTCGCAATCAACCCATTTTTCTTGAATCTCCCATTGAGGTCCCTGGGTCATTTTTTCCCAGTATTCGACCGCTTTCCTGATCTGATCTATGTTCTTGTCCCTCAGCACCTAAATTCCATGTTCTTCGGTGTCTCGACCCTTTTGAACCGCACTAATATCATAAATTATTTCCACTGCTTGGTGAGCCTTCTCGTACCATATTTCCACATCCTTGGAGGGTGCTAGTGCCATAAGGGTGTCTTCTTGGAATTTGGCTATCCCTGTAGTGAAAAGGTGTTGTTCATTCATGAATTTGTCATAGGAGTCTTGGAACTCACTTCTCAAAAACATCGTGGCTTGTGTGGAGTCCTCATAATATTTTTCCAAATCGCACAAGTGCTCCAACTCCTTTAGCACAGTGGCCAACTCCTTTTCATATCTTCTTTCTCTGTTCAAGGTGGCATCTGTGATAGCCATCCCTACGTCGATAAGTTCAGACATCTTGGTGTGCTCTATTTTGATCAGTTTTACCTATGTGGTGATGAGAATCGAACTGTCCAACGTAAGCCTCCTTTTCTTAGTGGTTCTCTTCATGATGAATTTTCTCTTTCGGTCATAGGACATTTCTTGTATATCAGTGACCTCATCAATAGGTTTGGGGATTTGTTGTTCTCCCCAGGTTAGATTATTCCCCAGGCTCCCGACTGTGTATATATGTTCTAGGTTGGGTTCTTGAACCTCTTCCATATGTCTCGATGGCTTTTCTTTTGTTTGTTTCTCATCGGCTGGTAAGGTATCGGCAAAAATTGAAAAACCAAGGGCATGTTTAGTACTTACTTGGCAATTGGCTGTTGAAATGTCGATTTCTTGTTGTGGAATTTCTTCTTTTTGTCTTCCTAATCCTAGCTCATCCCTCGAGCTTTCCATTGGGGTTTATGATACGTCGAGTAGCTTAGTTTCTAAGTCACTTTCGATCTCATGCTCACTCTGTGGAAGGCTCTAAAATGGAGTATCGGGACCTGGGGTAGATTCTCTCTCAGGTTCTTTCTCCTCTGTAATATGCATTGGCATCACCAGGGACACCTATGAAATTTCCTCATCATCATAGATGGTTATCAAGTCGAAAAAATGATTTGGTACAAATTTTCTTCCTGATGTTCTTGTTATCTCTGGTTGGGTTGAAATTTCCCCTGGTGATCTGATTTCTGGTGGTGGAACTTCAGGGTTTTATGACCCGGTGATTTCTTCAAGTTGCATCAGCTCTAGGCCACTTGGCTCTTCTCAAATTTACATTGGATCATCAATGGGGATCCTCATCATTTCTATCAGATCAGGGTCATTTTTCAATTGATCAATGATTCTATGTGCCCCTTCTAGCAAGAGTAATCCCCTTTTCTGTGCCTTTGTGGTCTCTGTCACTCTGATTTCTTCCCTGGATCTAAGGGCCTCTTGAGCCGACTACTCTATTGTCTCCACCTGTTCATCCATGCTCATGGCCTTGCACCTGGTCATATTTGGGTTGGCGATTCTCTGTACTACCTCATCCTAGTCCTGGGCGCACTCAGTGAAAATCTCGTCCTCAAACTTATCATGAGTGTATGGCCAACAAGATGATACCTGTGAAGCATGTTGGAGGACCAAGCCTTTAGGGTCGTTCTTGTGAAATTGGTCTATTGGGAACCTAAATTTAAGTTGGGTCAGCCCTTCTTGTTTGGATTGAGTAGTATCCTTTACCAGATAAATCCCCACATGGAAACTATAGAGTATGAAAGCTCACTTATTTTCCTTGACTAATCTGGCATTATAGCCCTCCAGGATAGTCTGATAGTATATTTATCCCACAAGGATCCCATCTGGGACGTGAGAGGGTAGGAGATGTGGTACTCCAGTGGCCCCGAACACCCTGATATAGGTTGATTGTTTGTCTAAATACTAGTGGCCTACCTTTGCTACCATTTTCTTGGTTGTTGCAGATAATCTTGGGAATTCCTTCTTAAAAATAATAAAATGAATACGAGCTATGAATTCATCGAGATGATTGTGTAGGATTTTTTATACTTGTTCTCCCAAAGTATGCTGAAATAAACGTGAACAGGGAGCTCCGCAACATGCCATCTTAGATTCATGTCGGCAAAGACATTTCTCGCATAGATAACATCAAGCAAGTATGAGGCCATTTGGAAAGTGGGTTCTTCTCCTTCTTTCGACGTTTGAGCCTGTTGTATACAGATCCACAATTTTTTAGAAATTATCGCTCCCCAGTTGAAGATGCTTCCAAAAATCGCCATTGTTTATGCCAAGGGAATTCATGCTTCAAAAACATTGGAGCAGTCCTTCTCCCCATACAATCGGTAGATGAGACCTATCAAATAGATGTATGGCTCCCTCAAGTGAACCATCCCATACCATCCATTGCTCCAGTTGGTAAACTTCTTGTCCTCCTTCCACCATGAGGCCATCAATTGACTGATGTCATGGAATTCATAGAACTTCACCATGAAGTACATATTTAGCTGCTTCTCTAAGTCTCTGAGTTTGTAGTGCTTCCATACCTCTGTCAGGAGGAAAAATCCGACAGACCCACCATTCTCATCGTTTATCAAGAACTTATGTTCGTATGTATGGTCGATTAGCCATTTCAAAACCTCTATGTAAGGAAAAAATAGGGTTATGTTGGCCATCATGTGTAAATATGATCATCGGATGTTCAGGAACACCTGGTCATCAAGCGCCCTTACATCTGAGTCATTGTGTGGGATACACTCCAGGTATTATTCCCGGCTGATTCTGTTCAAAAGGTCCCCCCATTGTGGGAGCATTACTTTGGATATGGTTCTTGCTTCTGTATCACCGAAGACCAAAGGTTTGACAAAGGCTTTCTTAGTTGATGTTTTAATGACTAGTTCTACCCTAGGAGTGTATTCTAGCTGCCTTGCCGCACCAGGAGAATATCCTTCACCTGTTTTAGCTTCCTTTATCTTGGGTGCTCTCGGTGAATTTCTGGTGGTTGGATTTCTCGACGACATTTTACCTGTAGTTAGAACATAGTTTAGAGACTGTGCAAGAAAATCGAATGCATATATAAATCATGACCACTGAATTTGACAAACTTGAACACATACGTCTGTAGCTTGTTTACCCTGGTTGTGATAATATGAGGATCAACATAGTCTCGAGACACTCGCTTTGCTCCTTTAGATGCTCTGGAATTCAAACTTGTGCGCAAAATGAATTTGTTCAAAACTGTTCTAGATATTTAAACAGGGATGAACTTACCTTGTCGCATCATCCATTCCATTCATGTTGTGAGTGTAATTTCATTATGTCTTCTACCAGATCTTCAAAGATGTTTAAAATTAAATTCATCACGGGTTGACGATGTGAGCGCGGGTTGTAACATGGCTTATCGACAGTTTCAAATTTTTTTTGTTCAATCTATGTGCAAGGTAGAAACAAATGTAGGATCAAGCATTAATTGGTTCATTAAATGTCCAAATATGATCGCATATTATGCTGCAAACATCCCATCATTTCTTTAGTCCCGTTGGTGAGTCAGGGGTCAGGAGCACTTTTCGTTGATAACTTATTGCAAAAAAATTGACACCGATCAATCTTTCCATACAGAGCTTATGTGGCGAGGCTAACCTGGGGGTGTGACTAGGACACAGGAAACCTTAAGATGACTCGATATGAAACTAGGTCGTACGACACCCTTATGTGATACATACATGTGGCACTTGAGGTCGGCGTCTTCATTTACTCGTGTTAATCAGAATTGAGACTTTATTTAAGGTATATGTTTAAAAACCCGATCATATCTTGTCGACACCGAAAAGTATCGAGGATCGGGGATAAACCTACCCAAGTGCTCTCGAATCGACTCTCTCGAAAAAGTCCCGATGCTAAAAGTTTATCAAGGATTGACGATCGACGATATGTTTGTCGCAAACAAAAATGATTGTTTTAGCCTTTCTAGATTTCCCTGACCCCAATAAAGTGCATCAGTCATCGACTATCGGGGATTTCTTTACATCCTTTGTCAATGTCTATTCTTCCCATATTTTGACGATGTCGATGGGGATCGACTATCTCTTGAAACTTTGTGCAAATAACCCATGCAAAACAACTCCACCTTCTTTTGATGTCGATGGTGTATCGATGCTTAGCGACTAGTGCAACTTTGTGGCCATTTTACCTTCTTGCATATCATTATGACGTCGAACACAAGTGCGTTAGTCGTGATGTTTAATTGTCGATTCTTAATTGAAAGGTCAAGTTCTTTTAGACACAAGGTTTCTTTTAACGAGTCTGAACACATCCAATTTGATCAATAAGAGTCATGAAAACAAAACAAAATAAACCACCCCCCAATGCGAAAACGATTTAGACAATAAAAGAAAAGAAGTGGTACCCAAAAAGTGATAAAATTTCATAATGCTTTTAGGGTGTGTTGAGCGCTCAACAAATGGTGAGTTACTGGGTGAAAGAAGAATCTTTGTTCCTTCCCCAGGCTTAGCTGATGAAGAAGATGGTTGAGAACCTAACTAGTTTTGTTTTCATCAGAGTATATTTTATCCTTGCGTTTAAAATTTCCCTGGTTTGTAAATTTCAGCCCACCTATGGGGTTTCAACCTTTATTCCACTTCATTCCTTTTGACCATTACCCACGCCCCCTTTTGACAAGAACTGAGCAAATCATTCACTGGAACCAGGCCTTTTAGTTATCATCATTCATTTTTTGCGGTGTCTCTCTACTTCCAACGAGCGTCCATAGTCCTAGCGGAGTCACCCCGACATCACAGACCTTTCTCCGTTGTCAGCGAGCGTCCATAGCCCGGGTGGAGTTATCTACATACACTCTCCTAATTCGTTCCCATTTGATATAATTGATTTGTTTTCAGCAGATATTCCCTGAGGGAGTGGGAAAGGAGGACGTTTGTCATATACAAGATGAGATGGTTAAGGTGAAATTTGTTTCTAGCTCTGTCTTGAGGTACATGTGTCCTTTCCAACTTGCCATCTTTCCCTTAGGTTTTACCAGACCACTAGGAGGACACTTCATCACTTGCCAAGGTTATGTTGAGCACTTAACACACTCTAAAAGCCTTTATCAAGTTTTTTACTTTTTGGGTACCACTTGATCTTCTTCACTGTCTGATTCGATTTCATTTTTGGAAATGTTTGTCTTTTCTTATTATCATGACTCTCATCACCTATCCAATTTTTCTTGAACTTATGAAACCCCATGACTAAAAAGACCTTTACACCTAAATAAAGGATCGACAGACAAACACTTCACCCAACGCCCTCAGGTTCAACATCGGGAGGAATTAAAAGAAGAAAAGGAACCACTCGAAAAACCACAGTCCCCGAGCATCAATCTCCATCGACATCGAAATAAGGAGCTAATTTGAAAGCACTTTGATAGGTTTATTGTCGATCTTCAATCCTGGACACTTTTCAACATCGACAAGCTAAGGTTTTTTTAGAACAAATAACTTAAGGAAAGTCATGACTCTAATTAATACAAGTGAATTAAGTCACTGTTCTTCAACGCCATGTGTCTTTACCAGGTAAGAGTGTTGTACAGTCTAGTTCTATCCCAAGTCATTCTTGGTTCCCTAGGTCCGAGTCACACCTCTGAGTCAACTTTTTCGCGTCAGCAGTGTACGGTAATATCAATCGATGTTGGAGCTTTTCGCAGAAGGATATGAATGAAAACATTCATAGCACAACCCCGATCCCCGATCCACCCACTGAAATAGCGACACGATGGGACGTTTTAGCATTAGATAAGATCGTATTTTGTGCATTTAAGGAGCTAATTAATATCTTATCCTACATTAGTTGCTACCTCATGCGCCAATCAAAACAGTCATTTAAAATCATTGATAGACCACATCACCACCCGCGCCTCCATCATTAACCCATGATAAATTTAAGTTCTAGAGATTCGGCAGCATATTTATTGAAAATTCACTCATAACCCGAATTGAATGGCTGATGCGACATGGTAAGCTCTTTCTTGTTTAAAATATATTAATCCATTGTGAACAAAATCATTCTGCGCGTAAGATAATTCCATATCATCTGAAGAAGAAAGACACGAAAATCAAAGCCTGTATCGACTCTGTGATTATCAAAATAACCAAGATTTAACAAGATTCATAGGTATGTATCTGAGTTTGTAAATTTTACATGGCTATAATTTATATGTGTTTATCCAGTTTTTCATAGTCTCTGAAATTCTTCTTAAGTTGTAGGAACAATGCCGCTGAGAAATCTAACCACCATATGCTCGCCGAGAGCACCAAATCTAAAAGAACCAGAGATGGGTGAAGGTTATTCTCCAAGAAGCACGAGGCAATTGGAGTACGTCCCTAGGCCGGAGCCTGTCGTCAAGACAACAACAAAGAAGGTTTTCATCCAGCCTCCAACCTTTGGAGATACAGAGGAAAGAAGCAGGTCCAATATGGCGCTCCCACAGTGGGGAGATCTCTTTAACAAGATCAACCGAGAGGAATACCCAAAATATGTCCCACACAGTGATCCGGACGTAAGGGCACTCGACGACCAGGTGTTCTTGAACATCCGATGGTCGTATCTACGTATGGTGGCAAGAAGAACCCCCATTTTTCCCTGCATAGAAGTCATGAAGTGGCTCATTGACCACACTAACACACATAAATGTTTAATCAACAATGACAATGGTGGGTGTGTCAGATTGTTCCTCCCGGTAGAAGTTCAGAAATAATACAAAATTAGAGACCTTGAGGAGTGGATAAACATAGACTTCGTGGTTAAATTCTATGAACGCCACGACACCAGCCAAGTGATGGCCTCATCGTGGAGGGAGGTTAGGAATTTTACCAATCAGAGCACTGGCTGGTATGGGACAGTTAACCTAAGGGAGCCATACGTCTATTTGATCGCTCTCATCTGTCGATTGTACGGAGAGAAATATTGCTCCATGTTTTCATAGGCATGGATTTCTTTGGCATACACAGTTGTGATCTTCGGGTGCAGCTTCAACTGGGGAGCAATAATCTCCAAGAAACTAAGAATCTATGTGCAGCGGGCCCATGTGCCAAAGGAAGGGGAAGCACCAAATTTTTACATGGCTTCATACCTGCTCGATCTCATGTGCACCAAAAACGTCTTTGTCGGCATGAATCTGAGCTGGCATGTTGCAAATCTATAGGTCCATGTCTACTTCAGGGTGCTATAGGAAAACATATATAAGAAATCTTACTCCCTCATCTACGATGAATTCATCGCACAAATTTATTTTATTCTTTTTAAGAAGGAATTCCCAAGGCTATTGGTGGAAGCCAAGAAGATGATATCCAAGGTAGGCCATTGGTATTTGGACAAGCACGCCACCTACATCAGGGTGTTCGGGGCCACCAGAGCACCACATCTCCTACTAGCTCATGTGCCAGACCGGCTTGTCGTAGGAAAAATATGTTATCAAACCATCTTGTAGGACTACAATGCCACCCTGGTCAAGGACAAGAAACAATATTTCATACCCTACAGTTTCCATGTAGGGTTCTAATTGGTAAAGGATACCATTTTTATTGGATAAATGGGTAGGTGCAGACACTAACTGATCCACCTAGATCTAGAACAAAACACACTGGAACATGACGCTTTCCTTAAGTTTTAGATATTGAATCTACTAACTAAAGAGGGATAGGTGACATACCATTTAAACGTCGCTTCCTCTCGCCATCGCCATCCTAGCTCCGTTCCAACACTCATACAATGATGAACCTACAAAAGAACGCAACCAATCAAAGTGATAGTAATAGCATAAACTCAATATAAACCTATGTATGTGATCAAGGAATCATACAATAAAACACAACAAGTTTTATAGGAAATAATCATATTACTGTATCATATTAAATGTGAAAGAGAGATTACAACCATGGCCTTGATGTCGTAAGGTCCCTTCCAATTGTCCTTTGTTCCCCACACACTTCCACTCCAATAATTCTGAGAGCATCGATTTGATAATATTCACAATCAGACTTGACAAAGTGGTTCATCTAGCCAAGCTAACAATCTCCAAAGCTCAATCCAATCCAAGCTAATCCAAAAATCTCCAAAGCTAACTTTCTCCATGAGATATCCTCTCCTCTTATAAGTTGAAGAGGATAAGGTGAGGAGGTTAGGATGATCCCACTAAATCATGAAATTGAGTAAGATCCAAACCATTTGGATGCCACCTCACCATGGAAGTTTCTCCTTCTAGAAGCATTGAGAAGATGCTCGTTTTTCCCACGTATGATTATTATCGCACCCTACCTATAGAGAAACTTTCTAACCTCTCACAAACCATCTATGGTGTAGCCTACAAGAATCAGGCATTCTCCCACCCTGCCTATATAGCAACCTGTGAACATCCTCTTTAATAGGGTTTTTATAAAGGAAAATGCAACTTCTTTTCTCAGGAAATGTTCTTCTCCCTTCTTTCTTCAGGAACTCAGGCCACTGACCCCTCTGAAGGAAACAAATAGGTTTACATCATTAATGGTCATAGGGATGATGAAAATAACGTGTAACAGAGAGCCCCCCAAAGTATAAAGTTAGAACAGAGTGATAGCTGAAATACTTTGTCGAGTGTGTGTAGGGAACAAGGAACAGTCGGTCGAAAACCTGGCAACAAACAAGGAAATACAGTACAATAATATATCATCACTGAGGTAGACATTCCCATACTCAGAATACAAATGACTCAGATCATAAATGCTGACATGAAAAGATCCATGTCAAGTAATACAAGGTCATGGCCACCAAACATACACCGTGGATCCATGCCATTATGAATCAAATATGAACATAGCCACCAAAAATACACTGTGGATCTATGTGTTAAAGTTTCAAATTTGAACATAGACACCAGACATACAATTTGGATCTATGCAACAGTACACTGAATATACTCCAACGCAACCTAGATCTATCAGAAAATATCCAGGGTCTTCATCTCCACCACTCTATCGTACGAATCTAACCATGTGAATACATGTGTTGAAGTCGAACATGGTAGAAACCACTTGATTACCGGTCAATAGTGTATACTATTAACAAGTGTGAGGGAAATCACCATTAATGTCATTGACTCCCAAGGTACTCTGGTACAATCCAACAAATGTGAATCAATGAGCTGAGGTCGAACACTCGACGAAATCTCTCGATCAGGGGTCGATAATGAAAACCCATTGTCGAAAGCGAGGAAACCTGCCATTGAGGCATGCAAGTTCCAAGGTACCAACTAGTTTCTAAGTCTAATTCCTGGATAATGAGTTGAAGTCGACAGGAAAAGACTCATCATAGGAGGGCCTTAATGTATCCCCCATCAATGACATGAAACAAGTAACAAGATTTGATGTAGATCGGAGTAACAAGTGATTCAGGACTGACTCAGGGATGGATGATGCAATAGAAGGCTTAAGGACTGCAGAAATGGCCGACACAATAGAAGGATTTCTGGGTTGAACTTATTTTTTGAACATATTGATGACACGACAACTGTCTTGGAAACACTGACTCAACAATAGGGATCATAGACCAATTTGTAATCTTATAAGGAGTATGATCAAGAGACTAGCGGATTTTCCAACCTAGACACAAGGCGAGTGAAAGGGTGTCATGTTCAAAAGTGACTCTTCCATGGAATACAGGTTTAGACACATTTCTTTCCCAATTTTTCCACCACCATTTCTGGCGAGTACCTCTTTATTTTTACGCAAGCTTGAGGAGGATAACATATGCTTGTCAATTTAAGCTCATCCTTTGGACGAGTCCCTCAGATTATGTTTAACGAACCCTAAGAAGGAGTGGTTTGGTCCCATATGGGCCTTTAGATGTTTGTTTAACGAGTCCAAAGAAAGAAAACTCAGGGGTTTTTCATGTTTAGAGAGTCTAAAAAACACTTAAAGAGAACTCTCTCAGTTCCTTTTTCGTAAATTAGTATGATGAGACCGAAAAAGAGATAAACTATCGCTCAATAGAAATTTTCTTCAAATACTTTAACGAGTGTGAAGAGAACAAGGTCGCTCGACAATCTTTTCATGTTTAGAGAGTCTGAAAAGAGATTAAAGGGAACTCCAGTGGGTTCCTTTTTCGTATAACCTTTACGAGTTCGAAAAAGTGATAAAAGTATACTCGGTTGCATTCTCACGTATTTATGAGCACGAGAAAGAACAAAGACTAAGCTCGGTAACTTATTCTCATGTATTTACAAGCATGAGAAAGAACAAAGACTAAGCTTGGGATTGTTTTCATTTTTACGCAAGATTTAAAACAAAACAAAACTATGCTTGGGATAGATTTTATTTTTACACAAGCTTAAAAAATAAACTAAACTATGCTTGGACCTGGTTTCATTTTTACACAAGCTTGAACCAGAGGAAACTATGCTTGAGGTAAGTGGTTTCATTTTTACATGAGATTGAACCATAGAAAAGTATGCTTGGAATTCCCAACGCATAACACATGGATGGTTGGTACTTAGCCCCCGGCTTAAGAAACTAGTGGGTCTACTTCAGCATGAAGTCCAGAGGCTGAAAGTATTTCCCCCCAAGCTTCGTTTCATCCAATGACAAAGGCGGAGGAAATGAAGCTTCAAATACTATATGAACGACTTGACTCAAACAGAGAGGGGGAAGGTTGGTCATGAATGACCAATTGGGCCTGTTGTTGAGAAGGGAAGGGTTGTGACAACACGGTCAGAGTAGGCGGTTTTGGGGTCCCTTGAAGGAACTTAGTAACCTCGGGTCGTCTTGGACAATCCTTAGTGTAGTGATCATCACCACAGATAAGACAAGGGTATCAAGGTTTGTGCTTATCCTTATCATCAATATGTTGTGTTTTGGTCTTCTCATATTGTGGATTATTTTTATCCTCCTTGTTCTTACCCTTCCCTTTTTTGGATTTATTTTTTCCGGCAACGGTAGATTTAACAGAGTTCACCTCAGAAGTATTGCCAGTGGGAGGGTTAGGAGACAGAGCATTTTGAACATTAGAAGCAACTGATCTGGGGTTGTTTCTAGAGGCTTGGATAGAATGGGGTTGGGCATGTGTTACAAATGATTTTGGTCATCTTGGTGATGTATTAACAACGGTGTATTCAGGCCCCCAACAAGGACTTTTTGCCTGAGAAAAGTGGATCTTGTCTCCTTCCAGAAACATATTTTCAAAGTGAGTTCACAGGCTGCATATGGCCTAGGGTGCAAGAATCCCTCATTCTCGCAGGCCACCTTCATTTAGGGTGCGAACTTCTCACAGTTTGCTCCATACACAGGGTGCGAACCTGTTTTCAAGCTTGGAAAAGAGAAGAGGTCTCGAGGGTTCTAGAAGGGAATATTCTAGAAAATGAGTTGGCATTCGTATGGTTGTCATTTTACTGACTTCTCAGATTTGATGGGATCATCCTCATCCATGTAACCATCTCTCCTTCTCCTATATATTGAAAGGTTTCTCATGGAAAAGGTTAAGCAAGATTAATTGAAGAATTGGTAAAGGAATTGTGTGAAGAATCCTGCTTAGACAAAAGCTTGGAGACTCTAGTTGGTCTATCAAGAGGAATTGGATTTTCTTCATGCAAGTACAGAGCAAGTGTGTGTGTTGGAACCAAGGGTCACTGAAAGGAAGCTTGCGACATCAAGGCGATCAGGTTGTATCTTCTACTTTCAATTAATATGATACGGTGGCATGTCCCTTTCCCATAAAGTCATTCTTACTTTATTGTGTAATTCCTTGATCATATGCATAAGTTGGCGTTGAATATATTTTTCTATATTCACTTTGGTTGGTTTGTGTTGTCTTGGACTTGACCTCATGAGAGCACCAGAGTGAAGCGAGAGCAGCAGAGACCTAAGGAAGCGATACAAAGGTATGTCACTTGTTCCTCCTTACTAGCAGATTCAATGATTACAACTTAGGGAAAGAGTCGCATCCTGTCCTATTTTGTTCTAAATCCGGGTGGATCTAGGGAGATCTATTAGTTTTTTCACCTACCGATTAGTTCGATAACAAAAATTGGTGACTCCACTGGGGAAGCAACCCATTTTTTAGTGGTTTTTGGTGTTTTTCCATGGCCATTTTCTCTTGCCTTACCTTTTTTCATTTCTATCAATCTCTGAGTCTTCAGGAGACCCCGACAGGCTCTCTGGGTCCAAAAGTCCCTTAAAATTTTTTGTCTTTCTTCCAAATGTTTCCTAGTTTCAGGCCTTCTCGCACTGAGCCCTTCTTTTGCCTATGAGAACTACTGGAGTTCTCACCCTACTGTGTAGTCCAGTGTGAACCTCTCGCACTCTGCTTGTGGCTAGCCTACGAGAATGCTCCATTCTCGCATTGTACACCATTGCTTGCTTGCGAACCCATTTTGCAAAATTTTGGGATTAAGGTTTGTGTATGCTCAGATACCCAGATTTATATGTGTGTCTGAAGAGAACTTCTTGGGCCACTAATTGATTGTTTCTTGACTTCATATTTTGTGAACGATCAGTATTAGGAAATCAAAGACTCTTCTTGTTCGTTCTTTTTCTCAACTGTCATCTCTTGACCTTTTCTTAGCTAGGATATAATCTCTAATCCAGGAATCTGAGTGCTTGTTTGGTTGGGAGTCGGTGATCGTTTTAAAAGTTGGGATTTATTGTCTTTCTCAAATGCCCATTGCTTGGAAAATTGCTGCCCTCATGCATTTGAAAAGACTAGCCTTGTCTGCTTGTCATTTTTGTCTTCATTGAAAGATTGGTTTGGGTTTTCTATGTTGCTTTTCATTTGTTATTGGTTTTCCTTAGTTCCACCACCATAGTGTGGTTCTTTTTAAAAAGTAAAAAACATTTTTTTTTTAAAAGCAATTTTTTATCTCGAAAATATTGGCATTCAATTGTTGAAATGAAACAAATAGAGAATTGGCATTGTTCGTGATTCATTGATATTGCATTTCAAAGAAGATTGTATATCATAGTTCAAGATTGTTCCAGAAAACTCCTCTTTCCCTCCTGTAAATAGGATTCATTGAACAAGAATTGATATTTTTCATTCCTATCTATGCATTGTTGGGTTAGAGTCTCACACAACATCGGTTTCATTTCCATCACCTTTGAGTAACAACAGCCTTTAATAATATTGCGCAATTTTTAAAATTTAACTAATAACTCTTTTCTAGGACTCTATTACACCAACATTAGCTAGGCTAGAGCTTTGGAATAGGCAGAGAGATACACTCTCCAAAGCACAAAACACACAATAGCATCTTGTGGTAAGGAGTGTCAAATTCCATTTGCAACATTTTTTCCTAGAAAGCCCTTCTCACACAAGGGTCAAACCCGAGGTCGCATTGATATTGACAAAGTTACTCACCCTGCTTTGTTGATATCGGTGTAGAGATTGCACGTATTACGGGGGTCACTTGGAGGTATACCCACAATGATGAGTGGAAGCCTCTCAAGCTGATTTCGGGCTAGATACCCTACCTTTGCATGTGGATCGGATTGTCGACTGTCCCCCCAAGATTTATTGTTGTTTGTGGTAACCTTAGTGGCCTATGTTCTTAGGGTCTTACACAAGGTGACTGTGAAGGGACAAGTCTTCATGGTACCTGGAATCAACATTGGCAAAACTCACTCGGGCTCCTTGGAGGGTATACCCACGATTATGTGTGGGAGATTGTACCAAGGTGTAAGTCCGTTAAGCAGGTCATCAACGTAAATTTTCCACCCTAGCCCAGTCCCTTCTTATCTCATCGTTGCGACGTTGGATTTCATCACCAACTAGTGACTTCAGAATTAGAAGGTCTTGTTTGCCTGGTTTTGCTTCCTAGATTTTTTTTACTAGCGCATGTTGTTTTTTTACCCAAGTTGACCGTAGAATTTTCTTCGTAAGTTTTTAACTCGTTCACAATTGACCCTCCACGTCATTCACGTAGAATGCAAGGCTTAACCCCATAAAATATGGAAGGTTCTCAAACCTTGCCTACAAACTCATCGGAGAGCTCTCCTCAACAAAGTGAAGTCCAAGATGTCACCACCCCACAAGTGGAAAGAACTGACTCTCTAGAATGGTTCTGAATTACCAATTCTTGAGAGGACTTTCGAATTCATCCTGTCTCTGAGAGACGTATTATGCGAGTGAATTCTTCCGGAGTCTTAACTGTTTTGTCTTCTGGATCACTGACTGGACCTTTTCCAGGACATGAGGGCTAAGACCCTTTTTGGACTACTGGCGTTTTTAGATGGGATCTCTTTGGTTTAGGAGAGGGAGTTGATATGACCATCTCAGCTGTGTTCCCCGAAACATCTAATCCAGATGCAGTACCTTTTACTATTGCTTATTATTTTCCTGGTACAGAAGCTCCGCAAGATGACCATATCTTAACTCTCCCTTTACAAATGGTCCACTACACAGATACTACGAGTCTTCACACCAGGATTATGTGGCTAGCCAAGACCCTATTGGCACACCACTTTCGCCTAGAGTCACCCCAACACTTCCACTCAAAAACCATGTGTTGAATGCCTCTATTCCCATTCCTACACAAATCACATCTGGAACTTCTGGTGGTCCCACTTCTTTTGGGCACTCTCCTCCTGGTTTCATTCTGACACTTCCTCGCCCCCCTTTCAAAAGACCTTTTCCATCCTCTATCAACTACGCTGATCCTAGTGGCACCATTCCATCATTCACACCGAATTACCAGATTCTTGTTGGTGGACAATTTCACCAAGGAGGCCCAAATCAACCCTCCCTTGTAGGGAAAGTCCTAATTGAAACACAAATCCCAATTGGAGCACAAATCCCAATTGGCACACAACTCCCAATTGGAGGAAAACCCCCACCGACCCCACCCTATGGACAAAACATACCTCCATCCTTGGCCTAGTATTAGAACCATCTGATGCAACCTAATCCTCAATCGACTGGGGAGAAATAGCCTCAAGCTACATCTGTTATACCCCCTAGTATAGGCCAACCATATCCAGGTACATCCAATCCTATTTGGGGCTCGAATGCTCAACCCCACGCCCCCATTCAAGGGTACAACCCTATGAGTTACTTGCCTCCACAACAACCGCCGAATCTTCCTGGATCTTCGCACTATATGCAGACTGCTTATGGTCCCACTGGTTTTCCGATGGGACTCCCTCCCCAAAGGCACCAGTAC
>JASDQU010688452.1:33316-53230 GCA_032191745.1 Picea mariana
TGTATCACACAACACAAGATAAGCCGGTAGAATCCGTATATATGTATATAACAATCAAAAGTTTTTTACAAAAAAGTTTTGTCCAAGGACCAAAATTTCAAAATCTGAAGCTCGTAGCTTCTACAAAGTAACGTCATGGATGACACTCGTGATAGCACACGACTACCCGAGAAAACCCTACGAAGCATTCAGCCAATAGACTCTGACACACCCATAGTATGGATCTGATAACACCAAGGGACTTTTTCGATAGTCATGTCCAGAATGTCAGTAGTCAACCCCTCCAAGTTTTGCTCCACTACCTCATAGTCTTCAGCATCCCATCACGGCACTGGAGCCACCTCTCCTCGTCACTAAATAGGAGACGTACCTGGAGTTCGGTATGGCCCCACATCTCTGTCATTCAAAAGATATTTTTGATCAGTTCTTGGGCAAACATAAAAAATTTTGCATATGATAAAAATTACAAAAACATTTTAAATAACAAAATGTGTACTTCTTACCTAGATCTCCCCACTGAGCGTCTTCAGGTAGGGACAAATCCGGATCCCCTTGGAAATCCAACCCGGCATAGGCATAATCGTCGACCATCAACATCTGTGGTCGCAACCAGTCAAAGAATGAATCGTTATATTTGATGATTGGCCCAGCTACATGTCGTTCCATGAGGTTGCACCACCTCAACATCCTCAGATCCTCTGGAGCCAGTAAAACCCACTCAACCTGCAACCTCAGCAAGGGAACCCTCTCAAGAAAGAAAGACACCAAAAGTAATCCGTACCTGAATTACTTCAGGTCACCTTTCCTACATTTTGTCAACTACCTCTTTATGCTACGAAGGACTACGTATGACCAGTTAAAGACACGAGGATCAGTACACTCAATGGCATACTGAAAAATAGATTTGAAGAGCCATGTGTGGAGCAACACTCCCAGCCATACGAGTAATGGTGAACAGGATGGTGTGAAGGTTCAAATCCTGGACCCCCCAAATGGCCACCTTTCCTTTTCTTCTTTCTGCCTGTAGAACACAGTACTGACGACAATACTCACTCATAGGCAGCCCACCACCTCGGCTACCGGTCAAGCTAGCGTGGTATCCACACCATGATAATATTGTTAGGAAGTAAACTTCCTCGATATCCAAGGACAATGTGTGGACCCCCACATGTAATACTTGTTGGTCCACGTCCCACATATGAACGAGATACTCCAACAACCTGACTTGGGCCCTCATACCTTGGATCTAGAAGAATTTCAAAAGCCCACAGTCTCGGAGAGCGGCAATGGTGCCTGGGTCATTCCCGACAATAGCATCATCCTATTCATGCTCTCTTTCGCGCCACTCCAGAACCATCGTGATGGTCAAATGCTTGCACAAGAACCATAAGAAGAGGGTCAGCAACTCTTTTCAAGCCTTGGCACATTTTTCATTGAGCAAAAATCAAAGTAAATTTTCTTTTTACAGCCCTCACAGGTGCCCATTTAGCACAGTGCGAGGTTCTTGCAAGTGCCTTTGGGGCCAACTGCGAGAATCATGCATTCTCCCAGGTCCCATATGGCTAGCCTGCGAGAATGCCTGGGTGCAAGTTTTGGCCCTAAAACAAACTCAAAAACTTGAAATTTGCCAATGAAAACAAAAAATTGAACCATGAAAAGGTAGAAGACAGGGAGCTTACTTCACTGATGGAAACGGTTTGCCAAACGGTTGCTTTTACCTTACGCAATCGAGCACTGAAATTCAAGGGCAAAAGAGGGGTTTTGGGCTAAATTCTTAGCAAAGTCACAATGACTATGGTAAAATCCCTTTTACCCACTTATATTTACTTTTTACCATTTTTGTTGATTTTTATAATTGTTTTATTCATCAAACCTAATGCCTAATAGCCCTATGAGTATGACATTTTGCAGATATAACGACTTTGAAATCTACACGAAGGAGTACGGATATTTTCTGTTTTTCATCGCATGATTAATTATTTTTTATGGTTTTTAGACAAAACCTCGAGAATGGTCTTTGTTCGTTCTCATGCTTGAAAATACATGAGAACGTAATCGAGCACACCTTTTATCACTTTTTTGGGCTCATAAAAGTTATACGAAAAAGGAACCCCATAGAGTTCTCTTTAAGATATTTTCAGACTCTCTAAACATGAAAAGATTGCCGAGCGATCTTGCTATTTTCACGCTCGTTAAAGTATTTGAAGAAAGCGTCTATTGGGCGATAATTTATCTCTTTTTCAGTCTCATCAGACTATACGAAAAAAGAACTAAGAGAGTTCTCTTTTGAGTGTTTTTCCAGACTCTATAATCATGAAAAACCTTCGAGTTTTCTATCTTTGGACTCGTTAAACAAACATCGAAAGACCCGTAATGGGACTGAACCACTCCTTCCTAGGGTTCGTTAAACATACTCCAAGGGACTCATCTGAAGGATGAGCTTACATCGACAAGCATATGTTATCCTCCTCAATCTTGCGTAAAAATAAAGAGGTACTCGCTAGAAATGGTGGGGAAAAATTTGGGAAAGGGATGTGTTTTTCGTATTCATATTATTGGCAGTAAGTGTTGCTCTTGAACATGACACCTCCTATTCGTTATTTGAAGCTATTTTGGGAAATCCGTTTGTCTCTCATTCGAATTGCCATGAGGTCATATCCTGAGTTGTCTCTAAGTCAGTGTTGTCAAATCATTTGTCATGTCGTTCATATGTTCAAGAGAAGTTCATTTGAAACCTCTGTTGAGTCGGCCATTTGCAGCTGTCCATTCTTACCGTGTCGGCCTACCCTACGTCTATGTCCATCTATATCCATACTCTATTTCACCTTCAAACTATGTTACTTATTTCATGTCATTGATGGCGGATACATCAAGGCCCTCCTGTAATGAGTCTTGTTCCATCGACTTCAACTCATTATCCAGAGACAAGACTTAGAAATTATTTGGGACCTTGGAACGTGCATGCCTCAATGGCAGGTTCTCTCACTTTCGACAGTGGTTTTTCATCATTGACCCCTGATCGGGAGATTCCGTTGAATGTTTGACCTCAGCTCATTTATTCACATTCATTGGATTGTACTAGTGTACCTTGGGAGTCATTGACATTAATGGTGATTTTCCTCGCACTTGTTAACGGTTGCATCAATGACCGGTAATCAAGTGGTTTCTACCATGTTCGACTTTGGCACATGTAATCACATGGTTAGATTCGTACTTTCATGTGATGGGATTGAAGACCTTGGGTTTCATATTTTTTGTCTAGGCTGCGATGGAGTATGTATGATTTTCATCGACACATAGATCCACTTTGTATGTCACGTGGCTATGTCATCCTAATTTGAGTCTTCTCGCATAGATCCATGGTGTATTCCTAGTGGCTATGTAGTATTTTTTATGGCATGGATCCATGGTGTATGACTGGTGGCCATGACCCACGTTCATGATGACATCCATTTGTGGTCTGAGAATAGGAATGCCTACCTTAGAACTGGTATTATATTCTGCAGATGCTTGGTTGTTTGCAGGTTTCCGATTAGGAGCACTCCTGGTTTTCGACACACACACGCAATTTACAAAGTATTTCGGCTGTCACTGATTCCGGCCTCATACTTTGGGGGGCACTCTGTTACACATGATTTTGGTCATCTTGGTGATGTATTAACAATGGTGTATTCAGGCTCCCAACAAGGAATTTTTTCCTGAGAAAAGTGGATCTTGTCTCCTTCCAGAAACATATTTTCAAAGTGAGTTTGCAGGCTACATATGGCCTAGGGTGTGAGAATCCCTCATTCTCACAGGCCACCTTCATTTAGGGTGCAAACTTCTCACAGTTTGCTCCATACACAGGGTGAAAACCTGTTTTCAAGCTTGGAAAAGAGAAGAGGTCTCGAGGGTTCTAGAAGGGAATGTTCTAGAAAATGAGTTGGCATTCGTATGGTTGTCATTTTATTGACTTATCAAATTTGATGGGATCATCCTCATCCATGTAACCATCTCTCCTTCTCCTATATATTTAAAGGTTTCTGATGGAAAAGGTTAAGAAAGATTAATTGAAGAATTAGTAAAGGAATTATGTGAAGAATCCTGCTTAGACAGAAGCTTGGAGACTCTAGTTGGTCTATCAAGAGGAATTGGATTTTCTTCATGCAAGTATAGAGCAAGTGTGTGTGTTGGAACCAAGAGTCACTGAAAGGAAGCTTGCGACATCAAGGCGATTAGGTTGTATCTTCTACTTTCAATTAATATGATACGGCAACATGTCCCTTTCCCATAAAGTCATTCTTACTTTATTGTGTAATTCCTTGATCATATGCATAAGTTGACATTGAATATATTTTTCTATCTTTACTTTGGTTGGTTTGTGTTGTCTTAGACTTGACCTCACGAGAGCACCGGAGTGAAGCGGGAGAAACCGAGACCTAAGGAAGTGATACAAAGGTATGTCACTTATTCCTCCTTACTAGCAGATTCAATGATTGCAACTTAGGGAAAGAGTCGTGTCCTGTCCTGTTTTGTTCTAGATCCAGGTGGATATAGGGAGATCTGTTAGTGTCTGCACCTATCGATTATTCCAATAATGGCATGGAAAGTTCCAATCACACCGTCAGTTGCGTGAGAAGCAGCGCGAGTAGTTGAAGTAGTAGAAGTAGAAGGACGAGTTGCATCAGGGAGTAAGTTGTAAAGAGTACCCATTTGTGAGTAAACAAGGTCGAGGTATTATGCATGAATGATTGTCTGTTCTTCTGTGACAAATCCACCCATGGAGATGTCACGAGCGATGTAGTTCAAAAATGATTTTGTGAACCACTCTACCAACAACTGATCGGGAAGTTCGATTTTGATGAGACTTCGTCTCCGTCGCCACTCATGAATGTGATCAGAGATATGAATGGATTTGGTTTGTTTGAAAGAACTCAAAATTTTGGTTCCCACTTCATAACGGATCGGTAACTGGTAGTGGGTGAGGAAATCCATAGCGAGGGTGTTGAAGTAAGTGAAGAAGCCTCATGGTAATTCTATATACCACTTCGCGGCGGAACCTGTGAGGGTTCGCTGAAAAAGGCGTAAACAAATAGAGTCATCCATAAAGGATTTGGATGAACACCAAAGGTAAAAAATCATTACATGATTGTTTAGGTCCTCTCCTGGTTTACCATCGAATTTACGGATGTCGGATGGTAGTTTGGCCGGTATGGTGGGCCATTGAGGAGAGTGATGGATCAGATCATTTAAAATTCTTGACAGATCATGGAGGTCCAAGGTGGCTAAGAAGGGTAACTGTCTATTCACATGTGGGTACTGGTGACTTTAGGGAGGGAGTCTCGTCGGTAGACCAGTGGGACCATAAGCAGTTTGCATTAATGCGAAGATCTAGGAAGATTCAGTTGTGGGTGTCGAGGCAAGTAATTTATAGGGTTTTTCCCTTGAACAGGGGCGTGGGGTTGAGAGTTTGAGCCCCAAATAGGATTGGACATTCCTAGATATGGTTATCCTGTACTAGGGGGTATGAAGGAGCTAGCTTTAGGTTGTTTCCCCCCAGTCGAGTGAGGATTATTTTGAATAAGATAGTTCTAATACTGGGCCAAGGATGGAGGTATGTTTTGTCCATAGGTTGGGGTAGGTGGGGGTTTCCCTCCAATCGAGGGTTGCATCCCAATTGGGATTTGTCCTGCAAAAGGGGATTGGGTTTGGCCTCCTTGGTGAAATTGTTCACCGACAGAAATCTGGTAATTAGGTGTGAAATATGGGATGGTGCCACTAGGGTTGATGCCTCCGATAGAGGATGGAAGATGTCCTCTAAAAGGGGGTCGAGGAAGTGTTGGAATGAAACCGGGAATGAGATGGTGCCCAAAAGGAGTGGAAATTCCAGGAGTCACGGATGGGATTTGTATAGGAGTGGGAATAGAAGCATTCAACGCATGATATCTGAGCGGAAGTGTTGGGGTCAATATAGGCAAAAGCGGTGTGCCAATTGGAGCTTGGCTAGACGTCATAATCCCGGTGTGAGGATGCATAGTATCTGGGACCATTGTGTAATGGACCGTTTGTAGGGGGATAGTCAATATGTGGCCAACTGGCAGAGCATCTGAACCAGGAAAATAATAGGCAGTAGTAAAAGGTATTGCGTCTAGATCAGATGTTTCGGGTAGCTCAGGTGTGACAATGATATCAATGCCTGCTCCTGAGCCAAAGAGATCCCATCTAAAAATGCCAGTAGTCCAAAAAGAATCTTGACCCTCAGGTCCTGTGAAAGGTCTGGTTGGTAATCCAGAAGACTTAACAACTATTTCTCCAGAATAATTCACTCGAACAATACGTCTCTCAAAGTCGGGAGGAAGTCGGAAGTCCTCTCGAGAATTTGTAATTCAGAACCGTTCTAAAGAGTTAGTTCTTTCCACTTGTGGAGTGGCAATGTCTTGGACTTCACTCTATTGAGGAGAGCCCTCCAGTGAGTTGGTAGGCAAGGGTTGAGAACCTTACAGATCTTCTGGGGGTAGGCCTTGCATTCTACGTGAACGGTGTGGAGGGTCAATTTTGATCAAGTTGAAATCTTACTAAAGAAAATCTATGGCCAACTTGGGTAAACAAACAACACGTGCTAGTAAAATCTAGGAAGCAAAACCAAGCAAACAAGACCTTCCAATTCCGAAGTCACTAGTTGGTGATGAAATGTAACATCATGATGATGAGACAAGAAGGGGCTGGGCTAGGGTGGAAAAGTTGCGTTGATGACCTGCTTAACGGACTTACACCCTGGTGCAAGCTCCCACACATAATCGTGGGTATACCCTCCAAGGAGCCCAAGTGAGTCTGGCCAACGTCGATTCCAGGTACCGTGAAGAATTACCCCTTCACAGTCACCTTGTGTAATACCCTAAGAAGATAGGCTACTAAGGTTACCACAAACAAAAATGATGCATGGGGAAATAGTCAACAGTCCAATCCACATGCAAGGGCAGCGTATCTAGCCCGAAATAAACTTGAGAGGCTTCCACTCATCATTGTGGGTATACCTTCAAGTGACCCCTGTAGTACGTGCAATCTCTACACCGAGATCAACAAAGCAGGGTGAGTAACTCTGTCAATCTCAATGTGACCTCAGGTTTGACCCTTATGTGAGAAGGGCTTCCCAGGACAAAATGTTTCAAATGGAATTTGACACTCCTTATCACAAGATACTATTGTGTGTTTTGTGCTTTGGAGAGTCTGTCTCACTATCTATTCCAAAGGTCTAGCCTAGCTAATGTTGGTGCAAAAGAGCCCTAGAAAAATTTACTAGTTGAATTTTAAAGTTGTGCAATATTATTAAAGGTTGTTGTTACGCAAAAAGGAGACGGAAATGAAACCAATGTTGTGTAAGACTCTGACCCAACAATGCGTAAATAGGGATGAATGATACAAATTTTTGTTCGATGAATTCTATCTACAGGGGGGAAAGAGGAGTTTTCTGGAACAATGCGAACTATGATGTACGATATTTCTTGAAATGTAATATCAAACAATCATGAACAATGCAAATTCCCTATTCGTTCTCTTTCAATATTTGAATGCCAATATTTTTCGAATAAATGGTTGCTTAAAAAAGAAAAAAAAAATCTTTAATTTTTTATTAGAAACCAAGCAATATGGATGGAACTAAGAAAAAGTAAGAAGCCAATGAAAATGAAATACTCAAAAAACACCCAAATCCATCTTTCAATGAAGATAAAAATAACAAACTAATAAGACCAGTCTCTTCAAATGCACATGGGTAACAATTTTCCAAGTAATAAGCAATCGAAAGGACAATTAATCTCAACTTTTAATCCAATCAAAGGCTCTCGACCAAACAAGCACTCGGATTTTAGAATTGGAGATTATACCCTTGTTAAGAAAAGGTCAAGAGGTAAAAATTGAGAAAAAATGATCAAAAAGAGTTTTCGATTTCCAAAAACTGATCATTCACGAGATTTGAAGTCAAGAAACAATCAATCACTGGCCAGAGAAGTTATTCCCAGACACGCAAACAAATCTAGGCATCTGAAGACACAAAAAGACATAATCCAAAGTTTTTACAAGTGAGTTCGCAGTCTGGCAGTGGGGTATAGTGCGAGAATTAGGGATTCTCGCAGCCCAGACACAGGCAGGGTGCGAGAAGGTCACACTGAATTGAACACTAGGGTGCAAACTTCAGTGTTTCTCGCAGGCCACAGAAAGGTACAGTGTGAGAAGGTTTGTAATCAAGCAAATTTTGGAAAAAGGACAGAACTTTTGAGTGAACTTCTGGATCCAGGGAGTCTGTAAGGATCTCCTAAAGTCTCAGAGATTGATTGGGAATGAAAAAGGATAGGTCAAGAGAAAATGGCCAAGAAAAAACCACTAAAATGGGTTGTATCCCCAGTGGAGTAACCAATTTTGTTACTCGATAAATCAGTAGGTGCGGACACTAACTGATCTCCCTATATCCACCTAGATCTAGAACAAAACACATTGGAACATGATGCTTTCCTTAAGTTTTAGATATTGAATCTACTAACTAAAGAGGGACAGGTGAAAAACCATTTAAACGATGCTTCCTCTCACCATTTACATCCTAGCTTCATTCCAACGCTCATACAATGATGAACCTGCAAAAGAACGCAACCAACCAAAGTGATAGTAATAGAATAAATTCAATATAAACCTATGTATGTGATCAAGGAATCATACAATAAAACACAACAAGTTTTATAGGAAAGAATCATATTACTGTATCATATTAAATGTGAAAGAGAGATTACAACCATGGCCTTGATGTCGCAAGGTCCCTTCCAACTGTCCTTCATTCCCCACACACTTCCACTCCAATAATTCTGAGAGCATCGATCTGATAATATTCACAATCTATCTTGACAAAGTGGCTCATATAGTCAAGCTAACAATCTCCAAATCTCAATCCAATCCAAGCTAATCCAAAAAGCTCCAAAGCTAACTTTCTCCGTGAGAGCTCCTCTCCTTTTATAAGTTGAAGAGGATAAGGTGAGGAGGTTATAATTATCCCACTAAATCATGAAAACGAGTAATATCCAAACCATTCGGATGCCACCTCACCATGGAAGTTTCTCCTTCTAGAAGCATCGAGAATATGCTTGTTTTTCCCACGTATGAGCATTCTCACACCCTACCTATAGAGAAACCTACGAACCTCTCGCAACCCATCTATGGTGCACCTGTGAGAATTAGGCATTCTCGCACCCTGCATATATAGCAACCTGCAAACATCCTCTTTAATAGGGTTTTTACAAAGGAAAATGCAACTTCGTTTCTCAGGAAAAGTTCTTCTCCCTTCTTTCTTCAGGAACTCAGGCCACTGACCCCTCTGAAGGAAACAAATAGGTTTACATCATTAATGGTCATAGGGATGACAAAAATAATGTGTAACAACCGCTCAAGCCAAACAAGAAGGGTTGAGCCAACTCGAATTCAGATTCCTGACAGGCCTATTCCCCAAGCATGATCTAAAGGGCTTGGTCCTATAACATGCTTCACAGGTTTCGTTCTGTTGGTCATATGGTCGCAAAAATTTTGAAGATGAAGTCTTCGCAGAGAATGCCTAGGACAGGGATGAGGTGGTGCAAAGGATGTTTGACCCAAAAATGACCAGGTTCAAGGCCATGAGCATGGATGAACAGGAAGAAACAATAGATCGTTCCGATCAAGAGGCACTGAGAGCCAGGGAATAAATTAGTGCGACATAGACAACAGAGGTGCAAAACAGGGGACTATCTATGACACCAGAGGCACAATAAAGGGGATTGCTCCTAATGGAACAAGCATAGTGAGTAATTGATAGCTGCAGATTGAACCAGACCTCATGGAAATGATAATGGTTCCTTCCGACAACCCAATAGAAATCTAGGTAGGTCCAAGTGACCCAGAATCAATACAAATTGAAGAGATCATTGGGTTGGATAACCTTGAAATTTCAACGTCACAAGCCAAATCACTAGGGGACGTTTCAACTCAGCCATATATAGTGAGGACATGAGGGAGATAAAGTGCACCAAACCCCCTCCATGAATTAATAATGATCTATGATGATGAGGAGAGTTTGGAGGTTTCTTTGGTGACTTCGGTGAATATCACAGAGGAAAAGGAACCTGAGAAGGCATCTTCCCTAGCTCCCGATGCTCAAATTCACATCCTTCCATAGAGTGACCAGGAGGTCGAAAGTGTCTTAGAAACTGATTTACTCGATGTACCGGGGACCCAAGTGGATAGCCTGAAGGACGAGCTAGGGTGAATCGAACAAGAAGAAGAAGTTCCACAACAAGAAATAGGCATCTCAACAACCAATTATCAAGTAAGTATCGAGCTTGCCCCTGATGCTTCAATTTCAGATGGTACTTTACCTCCTGGTGAGAAACAACTAGAGGAAAAACTTTTAGAACACACGGAATAGGTTCAAGAACCTAATATTGAATAGATATACATCGTGAGGAGCCTGGGAAACATGCTTAACTGGGGAGAGAAACAAAACCCTGAACCCGTGGATGAGCTTTCTAATATACAAGCCATCTCTTATGACTGAAAGAGGAAATCCATAATGAAAAGAACCACCAAGAAGATGAGGCTTAATCTGGATTGGGGGGTGCAGCCCCACACACGGGGGTTCAGTGGCGCTGGCCCCAAAAATTATTTTTTTTCTGCCTCGGGAAACATGTCACATATTTAGGTGGTTTTTCGGCACATGGTTTGTTTGTCGATGGTTTTCTATTTCCAGTTAAGGAATTAGGGTTGTGGACTAATCTAGGTCATTAGATTAGGGTTTTGGATGCCGCTGGCTCTTATATGTATATTGTATTGTAAACAATGTATCACAATCAATACATAGAATATGTTGGTTTTCCCGGTTTGGGTTTCTAGGGGAAAAATCTCTATGTAATGTTTATATTTTCCATTGTATCTTTTCTTTTCTTTTACTGAATATTTGTTTGCAGTAGATATTGTACAATGTTAAAATCTACATGGATCACTCCATCCTCATCACCAAAGAGGAGAAATCTATTAGCATGGAGGATGCCAAGACGTCTGAGCTTATCGACACAGGGATGGAAATAACATATGCCACCCTGGATAGAGTGAGGAAGGATGAAGAGGAGTTGGTCATTGTGCTAAAGGAGTTGGATCATCTATGCCATTTGGAAAAATATTATCAGGACTCCACACAGGCCGCGGTGTTCCTGAGAAGCGAATTCCGGGAGGCCTATAGTAAATTTATGAATGAGCGGAACATTTTCACTAGAGGGATAGTCGATTTCCATGAAGACACCCTCATGGCACTGGAGACGTGCAAGGATATGGAAATATGGTATGAGAAAGCACACCAAGAAGTGGAAAGTATCTACTACATCAGTGCGGTTCAACAGGGTCGATATGCCGAAGATCACAGCATCTGGGTACTAAGGGATAGCAACATCGATTGCATAAAGAAGTCAGTTGAATACTTGGTGAAAATGGCCCAAGACCCTCATCAATAAATCCAAGATAAATGGGCTGAGTGAAAAACAAGCTGGACCAATATCAATCGGGTGATGAGAGACATCGTCCTTCTAGAATTCGGCACACCTGATGATTTTGTCAACTTGCATGACATAGTAAAATTACATGTCGAACAAGATTCATTGTGGGATGCAGAGATAGAAAAGGTGGCAAACATGGCGCTAGGTCAAGTGCAGTAGTTCATGGAACACCCGATCAAGGCTTGAACAATGTTGTAGTAGTTAAGTGCTAGAATAGTCAAGTATCGGGCATAGGAAGTGGAGATAAAGGAGATCCTTTCGCCCCCAATGGACCAACACAGATTCATGTATGCCAACACATGCGAGGATATCTTCATCAAATGGTCGGAGTACGAGAAGATTCATCCACTCAAGTGAAACCATTGGACGACTCTTAGAAGACTTAGCGATGAAAGTGCCATGTGGTGATGTTTTGTTTTACTTATCTTGCACTTTTGATAGTATTTTTTAGCTAATAATATGTTATAAATAAGGTGATCGACCTATAAGAAGAGGTCGATGGTTTTTTCAAAGACCCCTCATTTTGGATTGTAAAGAACTATTTCGGATCTACCTTAATTGAGAAGTCATGTTTAGGACCAGAGACAAGTTTTCTGTTTTTCATCAAAAACATGTGCGATTGGATCTGAAGAAGAATTATTTCTGATTTTATCTCATGAATGGATGTTGTAATGAGTAAGAGCCTCTGAATATGTTGATAAGTTATCTAATTCAATATTTTTATAGTTCTTGTCTCTAATGTTGAAAATTAAATCATTGTGTTAATATGTGATTGATGATTAGAGCTAAGGAAACTATTTTCCTTGCCATAATTTATTGCATGTATGTTTTCTTCTGATAATCATATCTCAGTCAATAATTGGAACACCAACAGGTTAATGTATTAGTACTAGGCTTTTTGTAGGTGTAGGAATCATTGTCTGCATGCTTGAGCACGTGGGTTATCCCAAGCTCCACCTTCTTCAGTAGTTAAGATTTCCCCCCTTGTTACCCAGCTGGTTTATACCAACATTTATCTTGTATCGGTCCCACCTATAAGAGAAACTACAAAAAGAGAATGTTCAAACTAAAGGAGGATCTTTCACAAGAAGGCATCATGTCAATCACTATGTAAATCCCATCGATTAATTGGTCGGATTGCAAGATCTGGAGATTCATTCCACCATTAAACGTTGCAGAGTCTAATTGGGCCTTAGTGGAAGGTTTGGCTCCTACTGTTGAGTTAAATGGATTTAGGACCCCTAAATAGAATTGGTGCTATAAGGAGGGCCTGAAGAATGAATGGCTGACAATATTTTTGACACAATATTTCACCCAGCCTGTAGATTCAAAAAATTCCATATGCATGGCTAGTAATTCTCAAGACATCCCACACACACTGAGTACTTTTGAAATGAGTAACTCACCCCAGCAAGAGGAAGAACATCTATTCACTGAGATACCTTACGTTCTTCCTCACGAGGAGTTGAACCAGTTCATAAGAATCACAAGAGCTTACGCCCGACAAATCGGAGCACTTCCCTTGGCTCTGTTACTTCCTTGTAGAAAAAAAGTAAGCACACCAGTGGTCAACACCCCCGACCAGGTTTTTGTGCACACAGTGGAAGACCTGATATATTTCACCCTCACTGAAATCAAACATCCCATTAATCTAATCCTTGAAACACTAGCCAGTAACTGCTTCGAGCCCGACGATTTTTCCAACGCGGAAGGGTTTAACTCAGAACGCTCAGTTTTTGGATCGGATGACATGGAAGATAACAATGATCATAATGAACAAATGGGAAACCCACATCAAAATAATCAACCATGGTTGGCCAGAGATGCTCTCCATCCCCGAACGAGTACGTAACCTTCCCCGACATCCCAAAAAGTTACTCCCTAAATTTGATTCTGAAACCTCAGGATTTCCTAAAGACCATATGAAAAAATTCATACTAGCTATCAGACTCATGAATGTCCAACATGAAGACGCAGTATGCAGACTTTTCCCCTATACTTTTGAGAATTTGGCCTCCACTTGGTATTTTAACTTACCTGTAGGTTCCATAACTAGTTGGACGAAGTTTCAAAAGGATTTTCTAGATAAATTTGCAGAAGAAACCACTACAGGAGCCTTGATGGCCAAATTGTTCACCTCCACCATGGTTTCAAAGGAAAAGGTTAAAGACTTTAATCAATGATTCACCACTATGCTAAACAAATTTCAACCCGAAGCTAAACCCACTCAGGAGTTGCAAATCGAAGTATATGTTAATTCTCTCCCAGCTTCTATTTCCATGTTTGTGAAGAGGGATGCCAAAACAAAATCAGATAAGAATTTTGAAGAAGCCAAAACAAAACAAATTCCAAATGAAGGGATGTAAAGAAGGCTAGGTCTCATTAGTTAAGAAGGAATTTCAACCTCATCCCAGGAGGGGACTCTTGTTGACTAGACCCATAGGTAAACAAACAGAACAAGGTCCTGAAAAGGGAAGTGGAGACATAGAAGACCTACAATGCATGGTTAAGAAACTGTCAAATGAAATCATATACATGAAAATAAGTGCAGGAGAAGGAAACCAAGGCCAAAGGCCCTATAAACCCTTTTTCAAAAGAAATCCACCGTTCAAAGCAATTGAACCTCCCCCAACCAACTTAAACATTGACCTGGGAAATGTAGCATCTGACTCTTTCTGTACCTATCACCAAGAGAAACACTCTGAAAGAGATTTCCCACAATGGGTGCATGCCATGAGTTTGATGGCCAACCGGTTTCTAGATGAGGTTCCCTAACCAAACAGTCAAGTGGCTCACTTATCAATATTGTTGATGAGGAATAAGTTGATCCACTAGAAGAAACAACCATGTTGATATGGGACCTTGACCTACCAATTCCTTCTGATGACCTATTTGAGGTTGAAGAACCACTCGTGGAGGTCTTGGTAGTGCAAACACAAAGTAGGGGTCAGTCTGTCTCAAACGACCTTACTACGGCCCAAACTTTAGGAGGAAAACGAGCTCCCAATCACCTGAAAGCACCTTTTTGTCCCTCGAAGAAATCCTATAAACATCCATACACAAGAATCACCCAAGCTAGACTACAACATAGTAGAATATTTAAAAAATTTGAAGGCAAATATATCGGTCATGGACATCTGTAGAATCCCTCAGCAAAAGGACTTTATGTTACAAGCATTGAAATCAGTAGAAAATCCTACAACAAGCACTGGCCAAGGAGAAAATCCAACTCCCATGGATCTAAGAAATAAACCAACTATAAACGCTTGCTCTGAATATAATAAGGGAAAGCCTTTTGTCCCACCATTCATTTTAACATTTGAAGTCTTCAATAGAAACCTCCATAACTGTTTGGTTGACTCAGGAGCATCCTCCAATGTTATGCCATTGTCTATTTGCAAAAAATTAAACTCATTCCCTCTCAAAAGTGATAAACATGTGATACAACTAGACAGAACCCAGGTGAAGGTTATGGGAGAGCTCAAAGATGTAATGATCAGAAAGGTGACACACCCTAAATGTTTTCAAGTAATTGACATCATTGTAGTAGATATCCCAGAAGCTTATGGATTGCTACTGAGTCGAGATTGATCCGATAATTTAAAAGGATGCTTTAGTACAGACTGGGATCACCTTTGGCTGTCATTAAAGGGACACATGAATATGATCAGAATCGATAGGGAGAGATATCTAAAACACACGGTCACTGACCTGGAAACCCTTAACGAGCCCTCATCGATAGATTTTCCCATGCTAGGAAATTATTCCTGTGACTCCAATTTCGGGAATTTATCCCCCCTCTCATCTGATGTCCCTCTTACTCAAAACTCTGAAATAAGTTTTCAAGAAAATTTACCAACGACGGCAGAGGAAACCCTCTTCTATTAGGAACCAGTGTTAGGAATCACGGAACAAATAGGAGGAAAGGAGGAAAGTGGTATAAAAAAGGAAGCTGACGGTTTTCGCTCACAAATTTGGACCTTATACTTTGATGGATCTAAATATCAAGAAGGGTCAGGGGTGGGGTGCATCCTCATTGATCCAAAAGGTAAACGTAATTTCATGTCCTCTAGACTAGAATTTGAATGCACAAACAACACCATCGAGTATGAAGCTCTAGTACAAGGTCTAAATAAAGACATAGACTTAAATGTTAAAGAATTGAAGGTTTTCGGAGATTCTAAAGTCATTGTTAGACAAGTAAGGAACACTATACATTGCAACTCTCCCCAACTGAGGAATTACCAATAGGAAGTGCACAGGATGATAGAACATTTTGAAGCCTTCAACATTACAGTGATCCCCAGAACAAAGAACACTCTTGCTGATTCTCTGGTCATCGTTTCCTCAAGACTATCACCTCTAGAGGACTATGAAGCCTCTCGGTTCACTATGGAGCTACTCTACAAACCATCGGTGCCCAACAATATTTTTAACTGGAAGGCCTTTGAAGGAGATGAGCAGATCATAAACTTTTTGACCAATTGGGATAATTTTAAAGACTTGGCTATTGACGATGAAGTATTTCAGGAGAAATTAGCATAAACCGAAAATCATATAGATCAACTGAATGACAAACCAAGGTCTCACATGATACCAAAATGGGTAGCCAATTTAGAAAACCTTTTTGACTTAAGGAAAAGATTCAAAGGGTCAACGACCACAAAGACGGGGAGTTCATGTCCCATGTACGAAACTATAAATCTAGGAACCTCGAAAAACACTAAGAATATTAATCTTGGCAAGACAATATCTAAAGAGGAAAGGAAGGTCTATCTCAAACTTTTCTGGAAATATCAATATGTCTTTTCATGGTCCTACCGAGATCTGAAAACTTATGATACGCGTATCATTCATCACACCATCCCATTAAAACCCAGAGTGAAACCCTACCAATAGAATCTCTAGAAGTACCACCCATCCCTAGAGCCTCTCATGTGTTAGGAGTTAAATAAATTAATAGATGCTAATATTATATTCCAGGTTAGACACTCTGCATGGGTAGAAAATTTGGGTCCTGTGAGGAAAACTTTTGGGGAGATCTACCTATGTGTAGATTTCAGAAACCTCAATAGAGCTTCAGAAAACGATAACTACCCAGTCCCACCAATGGAGAAACTCTTGTAGACTGTGTCTGGCTCTGATATTTTCTCTCTGCTAGATGGATTTTCGGGTTACAACCAAGTTCTAGTTTCAAAGGAAGACCGTTTGAAGATGACCTTATGAACCATGTGGGGAACCTTCACTTATAAACGTATGCCCTTTGGGTTAATCAATGCAGGGGAAACCTTCCAGAGAGCCATGGATGTAGCGTTTCAGAGACTAATCAACAAGTGTGTAGTATTTTCTTTGGACAACATGACTGTGTATTCAAAGAACAAAGAAGATCACATCCAACACTTAACCCAGATTTTCAAAAGGTGTAGGAAATACGGTATATCCTTAAACCCTAAGAAAAATATTTTTGGTGTCGAGGAAGGTGAATTGCTAGGTCATATTATATCTCAATCAGGAATTCGCATAGACCCAGAATGGATTAGGGATATAGCTCATCTCCCATTACCCCACAACAAAAAGGCTATGCAATCCTTCTTTGGGAAAATCAATTTTGTGAGGAAATTCACCCTCGATTTCGCTGAAACTATCAAACCCTTACAGAAAATCATCCACAAAGATGTTTAATTTAAGTGGGATGATGAATGAAATGGTTCTTTCAGCAATATTAAGGCTGTGATATCTCAAGCCCCAGTGTTGCGAAGTCCCTATTTTAGCAAATATTTCTTCCTCTATACTTTTTCCTCCGACCAATCATTAGCTGCAGTATTGACTCAGAAGGATGATGACAACAATGAGGCCTCATTGTCATTCATGAGCACTAATCTCCAAGGGGGCGAACTAAATTACCCTTCTATATACAAGCAGGCTTATGCAGTATACAAGGCAGTGAAACACTTCAAATCTTACATCCTAAAGAACCATACCAAAGTCATCGTGCCTCACCCTACAGTCCAATCCTTATTCACTCAATAGGAGATGGGGGAAAGAAGAGGAAATTGGATGGCAATAGTCCAAGAATTTGATTTCGATATAAAACCTCCTAAATTGGTTAAGGGACAAGGATTATGCAAACTGACAGTTGAAGCCCAGGACCATGTAAATGAAGACCCCGGATGGGAGAATGAATTGGAATTATGGTGTGGTGAAGCTTCATATGTATCTCCAGGGAAAGAGTCTTGGTATGAGAAACTGACTTATCTCCTACATCACGAGACTTGACCGAAAAACCTAAATCCTAGGTAAAGGAGAGCCCTCAGGTTAAAATCAGCACAATATTTCCTCATAAATTCGGTACTCTTCTATGTTAATTATGATGGGGTACTTTTAAGGTGTCTCAAATGCGAAGATGCATACAAGGTTCTGAAGGAGCTCCATGATGGTCCTGCAGGTGGACATTTCGCAGGAAACACCACTGCTCACAAAATACTGAGAGCTGGCTATTATTGGCCTACTATGTTCAGGGATGCTCACACATATGCTAGAAACTGTAAAACTTGTCAAATACACGCGGGGAGGGAAAAGAGAGAAGATGTCCCACTCCAACCTATGGTCATTTCCAGGCCATTTGAGCAATGGGGGTTAGATATCATAGGATGAATTACACTGAGTTCTTCAAAACATCATAGATACATACAGAATGCCACAAACTATTTCACGAAATGGGAAGAGGTGATCCCTCTGACTCATGTAAATGAAAAGGTGGTGATCCAATTCATAGAACAACAGTTGATCACAAGGTTCGGTATGCCTTATGTTCTTGTTTTTGATAATTTCGCTTACTTTTTGTTGTGTCCTTTTCGTCACTTGGGTGAGAAAAAGAATGGCACTTGCATGTCTAGTTGCACTTGCTAAACAGGACAAAGGTTAGTGTATGAATCAAACAATTCAATCACATGAAATAAAAAAACAACTAAGCTAGAAACAAATAAAGAAACAAAACTAAACTGCATAAGGAGATTAGAACCAAAATCAATCAAACAAATGACCAATAATCATTCGACCAATGGATAAATATGTTAGTGGGCAAACATCGTAGAGAAAGGAGTACTTATGGATCCCCTCTTCCTCCTTGGGAGGGCTCTTGAGTCCCCTATGTGAGAGCTCTTCTTAAAATGATAAACTAGAAATAAAATGGTGAAGAAATCCAAGCTTATTCCCTCAATAGGTGAGGTGAATAGCTTATTCAGATGATGCTAGTATGCTTCAAGAAGAAAAGAGGTTTCTTGTAGGAGAATAGAGGCAGCATAACAATACACTGAGATTCTTAAATTCTGAGTGCACACATGGCCTCTTTTTATAGCATGTCTTTGAGGCAATATCCAACTGGTCTTTAGTGTAAAAAAGGGGCCCTCTAGGTCACCCTTAGGTCTTTGACCAGCCGCCCATTCGGATTTAGCTCAGATTTGAGGGTCAAATCAAGTTGGGAGTTGGTCCAAAAGTGGGTGAGGGGTCGACAAGAACCATAAATGTGTCGTTCATAGGAGTGTGCAGCTTTTCTTGTACACAGTCGCGCATCGGGCACATGTGTTCTCTACTGGCTTCTTTGGCCTGTGCACATGCGCATGCTTCCTTTAGTGTTTCAGCGCATGTCAGTTTTTTGACCAGATGTATAGTTTGTGCCTTTTGGAAATGCATTTTTGGGGCTGCAGGTGAAATAATAGGTGTTTGGAGATGTTGTATTCCTGTAACCATTTGCATGCGATGTTGTGATGAAATTTAAGTGATAACACTTTTCTTCCACCCTATTAACAAAGTTTTCTCTAGACAAAGGAATCATAATCAAATAATTTGCAAACTACTATCCACAAGGGAACAGAGTGGTAGAATCAACCAATAAGAACCTAGTGAGGATATTAAAGAAAAAAAATATAGATAACTAGAGGAATTGGCATAGTTCACTCCATAATGCCTTATGGGTTGATAGAGTAACACCAAAGGAAGGTATAGAAAATTTCCCATACTTTCTGGTATACAGACAGGAATCCATTGTCCCGAATGGACTATATCTTCCATCTCTTCAACTTGCTTAGTATTCTAGAGGACAACCCTCATCAGTTATACAATAAAGAATTGCTACCCTCCTCATGTTGGAATAAGAAAGGGAGAAAGAAAAATCGAAGTTCATGGCTCATCAACAGATAGTTAAAAGGTGGTTTGATAAGCATAAGGCTAAAGAGAAGAATTTTGAAGTGGGAGACTTAGTCTTAAAATGGGACAGAGAAAATGAGTCGAAGGGAAAACATTCTAAGTTTCAGAATCTATGGCTCAGACCTTTTCAGGTAGCAGATAAAATTGGGGTAGGCACGTATCGGTTGCA
>JASDQU010688452.1:53305-67469 GCA_032191745.1 Picea mariana
GGAAGGTTGATTGCGAAGTTCATTTTTGTTTGTGTTTCTTGTTATAGAAATTTTGCACTTTTTAAGTTTGTGTTTACTAAGACATTGGTTCACCTTAATTCATGCGATATGACAAACTTTGTTCCTGACTTATCACTTACATACAACACAAGAAGCGCTGGGAGACCTGCGATTGTTTTAAAGGGTTTTCTATCTAACCTATGGAAATGAACAAACTTGGAAAAGTGATGAAGTGTCTTCTTGGTGGTCTAGTAAAACCTTGAGGGAAAGGTGGTAATATGGAAAGGACTACATGTACCTCAAGACATAGCTATCGAAAGATTCACCTTAACCATCTCATTTTGAAAATAACAGACGTCCTCCTCTCCTGCTCGCTCAAGGCATTCTGCCAAAATAAAATCAACTATATCAAATGAGTGTACAGTAGGAGAGGGTATGCAGATAAATCCATCGGGGCTATGGATGCTCGCTGGCAGCAGAGCAAGGCCTGTGATGTCGGGGTGACTTTGTCGGGGCTATGGACGCTCTCTGGCAGCGGAGAAACACCGTAGCAAGTGAATGATGATAAATAAAGGGCCTGGTTCCAGTGAATTCTTTACTCAAACCTTGTCAAAGGGGGCGTGAGTTAGGGTTACAGGAAACAAAGGTAGAATAAATGTTGAAAACCCCACAGGCAAGCCCAGATGCACCAACTAAGGAATTTCAAATGCAAGGATAAAAGAGGCTCTGATGAAAAACTAGTTAAGCTCTAACCATATTTCACATCAACTGATCCCGAGGTAGGAACAAAGATTCTTCTTTCACCAAGTAAGTCACCATTTGTTGAGCACTCAACACACCCTAAAAGCCTTTATCAAAATTTTTACTTTTTGGGTACCACTTGATCTTCTGCATTGTCTAATTCGATTTCATTTTTGGAAATGTTTGTCTTTTCTTATTTTCATGACTCTCATCACCTATCCAAGTTTGCTTGAACTTATGAAACCCCTTGACTAAAAAGACCTTAACACCTAAATAAAGGATCAACAACCAAACACTTCACCCAATGCGCTCAGGTTCAACATCGGGAGGAATTCAAAGAAGAAAAGGAACCACTCAGAAAACCACAGTCCCCGAGCACCGATCTCCATCGGCATCGACAGAAGGAAGTTTTGGTTTGCATTAAGTTTTTCGCATAAAGCTATCGTCGATATCTGATGCTCGACGCACTTTATCGAAATCAGGGAAAACCCAGAAGGATCACAACAAACATTTTGACCATGATAAAAGTTATCCCCGATCCCCAATGCGTTTTTGGCATCGAGACTTTTTCAAGGGAGACGATCTGAAAGCTCTTTGATAGGTTTATCACCAATCGCCGATCTTGGACACTTTTCGGCATCAGAAAGCTAAGGTTTGTTTAGAATGAATAACTTAAGGAAAGTTCTGACTCCGATTAATACAAGAGAATTAAGTCACTGGTCTTCACTTCCAGATGTCTTTACCAGGTAAGAGGGTCATACGGTCTAGTTCTATCCAAAGTCATTCTTGGTTCCCTAGGTCTGAGTCACACCTCTGAGTCGGCTTTGTCAAGTCAACAGTGTAGGTAAGATCAATCGACGTCAAAGATTTTCGTAGGAGGATATCAACAAAAATGTCCATAGCACAACCCCAATCCCCGATCCACCCACTGAAAGAGAGACACGACATGACGTTTTAGCATTAGATACGATCAAATTTTGAGCATTTAAGGAGCTAATTAATATTTGATCCTGCATTAGTTTCTACCTTGTGCGCCAATCAAAAAAGTCGTTTAAAATCATCGATAGACCACATCACCACCCGCACCTCCGTCATCAACCCATGATGAATTTATGTTCTGGATATTCAACGACAAATTTATTGAAAATTCACTCATAACCCGAATTGAATGGCTGATGTGACATGGTAAGATATTTCCTATTTAAAATATCTTGAGCCATTGTGAACAAAATCATTGTGTGTGTAAGAGAATTCCAGAGTGTCTGAAGGAGCAAGATGAGCAGCTTGAAGGCTATATCAACTCTATGATTATCGAAATAACCAGGTTTTAACAAGATTCAGAGGTATGTATCCGAGTTTGTAAATTTTACATGGCTATAATTTATGTGTTCATTCGGTTTTTCATGGTGTTTGAAATTATTCTTAAGTTTCAGGAACAATGCTGCCAAGAAATCCAACCACCAGATGCTCGCTGAGATCACCAAAGATAAAATAACCAGAGAGGGACAAGGTTCTTCTCTAGAAACCATGAGGAAATTGGAGTACGTCCTTAGGCCGTAGCCTGTCGTCAAGACAATAACAAAGAAGGATTTCATCCAGCCTCCAACCTTTGGTGATACATAGGCAAGCATTGGATCCAATATGGTGCTCCCACAGTGGAGAGATCTCTTTAACAAGATGAGCTGAGAGGAATACCCAAAATATGTCCCACACTACGATTTGGACATAAGGGCACTTAACGACTAGGAGTTCCCGAACATCCGACAGTCATATCTACATATGGTGGCAAACAGAACCCCCATTTTTTCCTACATAGAAGTCCTGAAGTGGCTCATCGACCACACTGACACACAGAAATGTTTAATCAATGATGAAAATGGTGGGTGTGTCGGAGTGTTCCTCTCGATAGAAGTTCAGAAATACTATAAAATGAGATACCCTGAGGAGCGGCTAAACACAGACTTCGTGGTGAAATTCTACGAATGCCACGACACCAGCTGAGTGATGGCCTCATGGTGGAGGGAGGAAAATTTTACCAAACAGATCACTGGCTAGTATGGGATAGTTAACCTAAGGGATCCATACGTCTATTTGATGGCTCTCCTCTACCGACTATACAGAGAGAAATATTGATCCAGGTTTTCAGAGGCATGGATGCCTTTGGAATACATAGTTGTAATCGTTAGGTGCAACTTCAACTGGGGAGAAATAATCTCCAAGAAACTAAGCATATGTGTGTAGCAGGCCCAGGCACCGAAGGAACGGGAAGCACCAACCTTTTACATAGCTTCATACCTTCTCGATGTCATGTGTGCCAGAAACGTATTTTCCGGCATGAATCTAAGATGGCATGTTGCAGAGCTCCCAATCCACATATACTTCAGTGTGCTATGGGAATACAGGTATAAGAAATCTTACTCCCTCATCTGTGATGAATTCATCACACAAATTTATTTTATTCTTTTTAACAAGGAATGCCCAAGGCTATCGGTGAAATCCAAGAAGATGATATGCAAGGTAGGCCATTGGTATTTGGACAAGCGCACCACCTACATTAGGGTGTTCGGGGCCACCAGAGCACCACATCTCCTACCATCTCATGTCCCAGACCAGCTTTGTGTAGGAGAAATATGTTATCAAACCATCTTGCAGGGCTACAATGCCACCCTAGTCAAGAAAAATAAACGGGCTTTCATACCCTACATTTTCCATGTAGGGTTCTACTTGGTAAAGGATAATGCTCAAGCCAAACAAGAAGGGTTGTGTCAACTCAAATTCAAATTCCCAACAGGCCAATTCCGCAAGAACGATTCAAAGGGCCTAGTCCTGCAACATGCTTCATAGGTGTTGTCATGCTGGTCATATGCTCACAACAAGTTCGAAGACGAAGACTTCATAGAGAACGCCCAGGATTGGGACGAGGTGGTGCAAAGGATGGTTGACTCGAAAATGACCAAGTTCAAGGCCATGAGCATGGATGAATAGGAGGCAACAATAGAGCAGTCGAATCAATAGGCCATCAAATCTAGGGAATAAATCAGAGCGGCAAAGACAACATAGGTGGAGAACATGGGACTATCTATGACACTGGAGGCATAGGAAAGGGGATTTCTCCTAATGGAACAAACACAACAAGTAATTGATTAGATGCAAAATGACCCAGACCTCGTGGAAATGACAAGGGTCCCTACCGAAAACCCAATCAAAATCCAAGTAGGTCCAAGAGACCCAGAACCAATACAAATTCAAGAGATCATCGGGTTGGATAACCCTGAATCTTCAACGCCACAAGTTGGATATCTAGGGGACGTTTCAGCTCATCCAGAGATAGCAAGGACATCAGGGAGAGAAAGTGCACCAAACCTCCTCCATGACTTAATAAAGATCTATGATGATGAGGAGAGTTCGGAGGTTTCTCTGGTGACTCTAGTGTAGATCACAGAGGAAAAGGAACCCGAGAAGGCATCTTCCCCAGCTCTCGATGCTCAAATTCAAATCCTTCCACAAAGTTACCAAGAGGTCAAAAGTGTCTTAGAAATCAACCTACTCGATGTACCGGGGACCCAAGTGGACAACCCAAAGGAAGAGCTAGGGTCAGGTGAACAAGAAGAAGAAGTTCCACAGCAGGACATCGACATCCCAATAGTCGATTATCAAGTAAGTATTGAGCCTTCCACTGATGCTTCAATTTCATCTGGTACGTTACCTCCATATGAGAAACAACCAGAGGCCTAACTTTTTGAACACATGAAATAGGTTCAAGAACCCAATCTTGAACAAATATACATCGTCGAGATCTTGGGAAACATGCTTACCTGGGGAGAGCAGCAAATCCCCAAAACCTTGGATGAGTTCGCTGATATAAAATCCATCTCTTATGAATGAAAGAGGAAAGAAATCATGAAAATAACCACCAAGAAGAGGAGGCTTACTCTGGATCGCTCCATCCTCATCACCACAAAGAATAAATTGATTAGCAAGGATCATGCCAAGACATCTCATATTATCAGCGCAGGGATGGAAATCACAAATGCCACCCTGGATAGAGCGAGGAAGGATGAAGAGGAGTTGTTCATTGTGCTGAAGGATTTGGAGCATCTACGCCATTTGGAGAAATATTATCATGATTCCACACAGGTCGCAGTGTTCCTGAGAAGTGAATTCCAGGAGGCCTATAGTAAATTTACGAATGAGTGGCACCTTTTCACTGCAGGGATAGTTGATTTCCAAGAAGACACCCTCATGGCACTGGAGACGTGAAAGGATATGGAAATATGGTATGATAAAGAACACCAAGTAGTGGAAAGGATTGACTACATCACCGCAGTTCAACAGGGCCGAGACGCCAAAGAGAATGGCATCCAGGTACTAAGGGATAGCAGCATCGACCGCATAAATAAGTCGGTCGAATACTGGGTGAAAATGGCCCAAGAACCTCATTAGGAAATCCAAAAGAAATGGGATGAGTGAAAAAAGAGTTGTACCAAGATCAATCGGGCGATGAGAGACATCGGCCTTCTAGAATTTGGCACACTCGATGATTTTGTCGACTTGCATGACATAGTCAAATTACATGCCGAACAAGACTCATCGTGGGTTGTGGAGATAGAAATATTGGCGAACATGGCGCCAAGTCAAGTGTAGAAGTTCATGGAATACTTGATCAAGGATCGGACAATGTTGCAACAGTTAAGTGCTAGAATAGTCAAGTATCGGGCACGAGCATTGGAGATAAAGGAGATCCTTTCGACCCCAATGGACCAACACAGATTTTTATATGCCAACACATGCAAGGATCTCTTCGTCAAATTTTCAGAGTACGAGAAGAGTCATCCACTCAAGTGAAACCATTTCAAAACTCTTAGAATATTGAGTGATGAAAGTCCCATGTGGCGATGTTTTGTTTCACTTAGCTTGCACTTTTGATAGTTATTTTTAGTTAATAATATGTTATAAATAAGGGGATCGACCTGTAAGAAGAGGTCGATGGTTTTTTCAAAGACCCCTCATTTTGGATTGTAAAGAACTATTTCATAGCTACCTTAATTGAGAAGTCTTGTTTAAGACCAGAGACAAGTTTTTTGTTTTTCATCAAAAGTGTGTGTGATTGGTTCTGAAGAAGAATTATTTCTGATTTTATCTCATGAATGGATGTTGTAATGAGTAAGAGCCTCTGAATATGTTGATAAGTTATCTAATTCAATATTTTTATATTTCTTGTCTCTAATGATGAAAATTAAATCATTGTGTTAATATGTGATTGATGATTAGAGCTAAGGAAACTATTTTCCTTGCCATCGTTTATTGCATGTATGTTTTCTTCTGATAATCATATCTCAGTCAATAATTGGAACACTAGCAAGTTAATGTATTAGTACTAGGCTTGTTGTAGGTGTAAGAATCATTGTCTGCATGCTTGAGCACGTGGGTTATCCCAAGCTCAGTCTTTTTCAGTAGTTAATATTTCCCCCCTTGTTACCCAACTAGTTTATACCAGCATTTATCTTGTATCGGTCCCACCTATAAGAGAAACTACAAAAAGAGAACATTCAAACTGAAGGAGGAGCTTTCACAATAAGGCATCTTGTCAATCGCTATGTAAAGCCCATCGATTAATTGGTCGAATCACAAGATTTGGAGAACCATTCCACCATTGAATGGTGCAGAGTCTAATTGGGCCTCGGTGGCGGGTTTGGTTCCTACTTTTGAGTCAAAGGGATTTAGGACCCCTCAACAGGTTGTTTATTTGCAAAGTTCAGATACATAACTCCTTTAAGACAACATCATTTCGCCTGTCATTTCTTGTGTTGCATGTAAGCATGAGTCAAGAGTAGAGTTTGCTACACCGTATTGATTAAGGTCAACCAATGCAGAACACAACTTTATTGCACAAAAACACTACACAAAATAAAAACCGAAATAAAGGACTCTGCAATCAGCCTGCCTAACACCTACAAAATAAAATAACACGAAAACACACACATTTTTTTTTTAATAGAAATATTGTTTTAGGGCTTGGCCATTCACGGGGAGGGCATCAAGTTCCCCCCTCACATTCTACAACTGGTATGTGCCTTCCCCAAGTTTCTCAGCTACCTGGAAAGGTCTGAGCCATAGATTCTGAAACTTTGAATGTTTTCCCTTTGGTTCATTCTCTCTATCCCATTTCAGGACTAAGTCTCCTACTTCAAAATACTTATCTCTAGCCTTATGCTTGTCAAACCACCTTTTAACTATTTGTTGATGAGCGATGAACTTTTATTTTCCGTTCTCCCTTTCTTCTTCTAGAATGAGGAGGGCATCAATTCTCTATTGGATAACCAATGATGGTTGTCCTCTAGAACCCTGAGCAAGCTGAAGAGACGGAAGATATAGCCCGTTTGGGATAATGGATTCTTGTCTGTATACCCAAAAGTACAGGGAATTCCCTATAGCTTATTTGGGTGTTACTCTATCGGCCCATAAGGAATTATGAAGTGAACTATGTCAATTCCTCTGAATTATCTGCAACTTTTTTCTTCAATATCCTTACTAGGTTCTTATTGGTTGATTCTTCCACTCCATTCCCCTGTGGATAGTAATTTGCAGAGTATCTGATTATGATTCCTTTGTCTAGAGAAAAATTTGTTAATAAGGTGGAAGAAAAGTAAGCGGCATTATAAAAAACAAGAACGGAAGGCATATCGAACCTTGTGATCAGTTGTGTCTCTATGAATTGAATTACCACCTTTTCATTTACATGAGTCATAGGGATGGCCTCTTCCCATTTCGTGAAATAGTCCGTAGCAGTCAGTATGTATCTATGTTGTTTTGAATAACTCGGTGTAATTTCTCCTATGACATCTTAGCCCCATTTCTCAAATGGTCTGGATATGTCCACTAGTTGGAGTGTCACAACTACTCTCTTTTCCATCCCCGCACTTATTTGAAAATTTTTACAGTTTCTAGCGTATGTATGAGCGTCCCTAAATAGAGTAGGCCAGTAATAGTCGACCCTTAGTATCTTGTGAGTGGCGGTATTCCCATCAAAGTGTCCACATGCAGGACCATCGTAGAGCTCCTTTAGAACCTTATCGATAATTCATGTGGAAGAGCACCAAATTTATGACGTGATATTATGTCAATTTTAGTCTGAGAGATCCAAATTTATGACGTGATATTATGTCAATTTTATGTCAATGATGCAGGAGATAAGTGAGTTCCCCATACCAAGACTCCTGCCCTGGGAGAATATATAAAGCTTCACTACACCATAACGCCAATTCATTATCCCACCCGGAGTCTTCATTTACTTGGTCTTGGGCTTCACCGGCCAGTTTACACAATCCCTGCCCCTTAACCAGTTTGGCAGGTTTTATATCTAGATCAAATTCTTGGACAACTTCCATCCAATTTCCTCTTATTTCCCCCATCTCCTATTGAGTGAATAGGGATTGGACTACAGGATGAGGAACAATGACCTTAGTGTGATTTTTTAGGATGTAAGATCTGAAATGTTTTACTGCTTTGTACACTGCATAAGCCTCTTTGTCTATAACAGGGTAATTTATCTTGGCCCCTTGGATATTAGTGCTCATAAATTAGACCGATGCCTCATGTTTTTCATCATCCTTCTGAGTTAGTATTGCAGCTAAAGATTGGTCAGAAGAAAAAGTATAGAGTACAAAATCCTTGCTAAAGTCGAGACTTCACAACACTGGAGCTTGAGATATTCCAGTCTTAATATTGTTGAAATAACTTTTTCATTCGTCATCCCACATAAATTTAGCATCTTTGCGCATCATTTTTTGTAAGGGTTTGATGGTTTCAGCGAAATTGGGGGTGAAATTCCTCACAAAATTTATTTTCCCAATGAAGGATTGCATAGTCTTTTTGTTGTGGGGTAAGGGAAGCTGAGCTATCACCTTAATTCATTCAGGGTCTATGCGAATCCTTGCTTGAGATATAATATGACCTAGAAATTTCCCTTCCTCGACACCAAAGATAGTTTTCTTAGGGTTTAAAGATATACCGTATTTTCTACACCTTTCGAAAATATGGGTTAGGTGTTAGATGTGATCTTCTATATTATTTGAATACACAGTCACATCGTCCAAATAAACTACTACACACTTGTTGATTAGTCCCCGAAAATCCATGTCCATGGCCCTCTGGAAGGTTACCCCTACATTGATTAACCCAAAGGGCATGCATTTATAGGCAAAGGTTCCCCACTTGGTTCGAAAGGTATTTTTCAATCGGTCTTCCTCTGAAACTAGAACTTGGTTGTAACCTGAAAAACCATCCAACAGGGAGAAAATATCAGAACCAGACACGGTCTGCAAGAGTTTCTCCATCGATGGGACTGGGTAGTTGTCCTTTTCTGATGCTCTGTTGAGGTTTTTGAAATCCACACACAGGCTTATATCCCCATATTTTTCCTAGAAGGAACAAAATTTGCTACCCAGGAAGAGTGTCTAACCTGAAAGATAATTTTAGCGTCTAGTAATTTATTTAACTCCTGACACATGAGGGGTTCCAAAGATGGGTGATACTTCTGGAGCTTTTGTTGGAAGGGTTTTACTCCATATTTTAACAGGATTGTGTGTTGGATAATACGAGTATCATACATTTTCAGATCTCGGTAGGACCATGCAAAAACATCTTGGTATTCTCTGAAAAGTTTGAGATAGGCTTTCCTTTCTTCTTTAGACACTGTCTTGCCTAGATTTATATATTTATGGTTTTCTGGGGTTCCTAGGTTTATGGTCTCGTACATGGGACATGAACTCCCTGTATTTGTTTTTGTTGACCTTTTAAATCTTTCCTTTAAGTCAAAGAGGTTCTCCAAATTGTCTACCCCTTTCAGTATCATCTGGAACCTTGGTTTGTCAGTCAAGTGATATGTTTTACTGTCAGATAGTTGGCTTAGGTTGATGGAAATATGGTATGGATTATTGGTTTTCATTGATGTCAACCATTGGAGAGTGATATTGTAGATTGATTTCAACCCTTAGTGATTGATGTCAACCCTTGGAAAAAGTCTAGTAGAAAATTCTGATAGCACAAAGGTTTGAGTAATGGACGCAAGTTTTTTTGATGTATAATGGTATGAGTTTTAACATATTTTAAGGTAATACTATTCTATATGGGTAGTACATGTTATTCCATTTCTGGTGGTATGTGGAACATCACATAACTCCTCATGGTTAGAGAGTTATGGCCATGTGAAGTTGGAGAACCCGGGTTTGGGTAATGGACCCAAGTTTGTTTGATGTATAATGGTATGAGTTTTGATATATTTGTAGGTAAGACTATTCTATATGGATGTTACATGTCATTCCATTTCTAGTGGTATGCGGAGCGTCACATAACTCCTCACGGTTTAAGAGTTATGGCCTTACGAATTTGGAGAACCCTCATGAGTCATCTAGAAGCCCCAAAAGGTCAATGTAGTCAAAGTGGTTTAAGAGATTTTTAGAAGGTAAATAATAAAGTGAAGTGATGAGTGTACTATAATTCAAATTAAATACAAAATAAATTATTTAAATAATAAAATTAATGGAGAAATTACTAAGTTGACAAGTGGTTAGAAGTGGGTTAGCCCTAAAATAAAGAAAGTGGTTTAAGATGGTTAGAAGGTAACCCCTTGAGGTAAAGTGAAGTGATGAGTGTACTATAAGTCAAAGTGGATGAAAANAATAAATTATTTAAATAATAAATTTAATGGATAAATTGCTAATTGGACAAGTGGTTAGAAGTTGGTTAACCCTCAAATAAGGAAAGTGGGTTAACATGGTTAAAAGGTAACCCCTTGAGGAAGCTACATGAAAGTATAAATAAGAGGCAAGGCTCTCTCATTTTACATCACTTGAGAATATTGGATATCTACAGGTGACTGAGGTAACCAAAGGATATCTAAGCCAAATTTCAGAGAGAAGGTGAAGTAAAGAAGGCCAAAATTCAAGGGAGGATAAATTATTTTGATGATGCTTTCTAAGGTATGTTATTTAGAGGTCATCTCACCCTTTTCGCAATAATTTTTTTTATAGAGTGATTCAGACCTTGAAATTGATAGGCCATTGAGAAAAAATATCGAAGTAGTTTTTCTATTAAATTCATCTTGTGGGTTGTTTTATTTTTAGAGTTACACTCCATGGAAAATAGGGTTTGTGGTTAGTCCTGAAACTAGTCTAAAACAGGTGTTTCCGGTAAAAACGTCATAACTTCTTCATAACAGATCCAAATTAAGTAAGACCAAATTTTTTTTTTATACTACAGTCTGTAGTATTCTATTTATAATTTTTATATCCATACAACAAATATTTTGTGCGGGGCACACTCTACAAGTTCGCTCTCTAGAATAAGCCAGAATTCAACAAGGTATGCCATTTTTTCTATAACTCATTTTCTGAGAGGATCCAAGTAGTGACACTTGGAGGAATTGCATAAAGAACAATGAAGAACATTGTGTACTATTTTCATATCTTTATTCATTACAGGTACATAGTTATGATTATTTCAAGTTAGGGTTGTTTACTAATTCAAAACTAGTCATGTGAGACAAAAAAAGTTTGATGAAAATGCTAGTCTTGTTGGGCCCTTCGTTTTTGGGAAAGAATTGCACAAGTTTTGATTAAGCATGAGTTGCACAAACTTCATCAGAGGCTGGAAGAAAGAGTAACAGAAAATTAGTTGTGAAAGCCATCGCAACCCTAGCTAAGAAACAAATGGTTGTAACAAAACAGGGAAGCATGTAAGTCGAGAAGGAAGACACAACCTAGCTATATATAGGGCTGAATATAATTCTAAAAGGGTTCGTTGGTTTGTTGTTGTTGTTGTTTTTGTTGTTATTAGTTCGGGTTTTGTTGTTGGGTTAACAAATGTACTTGTTGTTAGCTCATTCATCGTTGGTTGATTAGAGTTGGGTTGAGTCATGTCGATCGGAGTCGCCCAAGGTTTTGGGATTAGTTGTTGCTACTTGTTGTAAGTCGAGTAGATAAAAGTAGAGTTTGTAATGAATGAGACCTATCAGTTGGGGAATTAGAGCTCTGTGGATGGGGCCTAGAGCCAAGAGTCTGTACTGAACCTTTCTATGTAACTCTGAGTTTGTAATGAAGGAACGATTCTGGAGATAATATGAAGAAGGACCAAATTTTCAAATATGATGTGTCTTTGTATGTTTACTTATGCATTACAGTGTTCCTTTATGGTTTATGAGTTATGTTTGATGGTTCTATGTTTAATCGCTGCTTGCAATGTAAGTAGGTTCAATTATTGCAGTTAGATGTTTCATATCTGATGTTGTCTCTTGCACAAGAACAAGAATGAGTTATGAATGATCTATGGATCCTATTTAGTCTTTTCCCTACCCTTCCCTATCTATTTGTCTCAGCAGAGCTTCGGGTGAAAATTCTTCTCTTCAGAGGAGATGAAAATGCCAGCACTCTAGAATACACAATACCTTTTGTTGGTAACCTGAGAAGGACCCTGGTCTGATCAAATTCACACCAACAAAAAGGTTTTGTTGTCGGGAAACGTATTAAAAGGGAACCTGTAGGAAGAATGCTACCGCCGATCCATAGATCTGGCATTGATCAATGGTGGGAAAGAAACCGTGATGCCTTCATATGGAAAGAAGTGGAACTAAGAAGAAAATCAGTGAGAACTACTAGGGAAGCAATCTTTTACTCAGAAAGATCAAGCGACCAGTACGAGATTTTATGGGTTAAATTCCTGGAAGAATTTTTTCACTGGATCAGGAGGCTCCAAGAAGCTCCAAAGTTCCAGGGATGGGTCAAGAATATCTACGCATGGGATACCAACAAGTTAGTACCACTCCAGAGAATGGATTGCCCAGTCACGCGAGCTGTAGATTTATGGGTTAGGACCACGATAGAAGGACACATAATCGAATTTGTAGCTGAGAACCACCAGTCTTTCTCATGGGAAGAGGAAATTTTCAAGAAAGGTGCAAGGGAAAGACTATTAAGAGAGATCCCCATGTTAATTAAGGCTTTCTTGATGGAGGAGGGGATGTTGGTTATGTCCCTGACTGAGATGGCAGCGTAAACACCCTCGCTTGCGGTAGGGAGAGACGGGGTGAGGGTCATGGCATGAGAAAGGGGAAGGGTTCTTTGACAAATGGGGGGGAAACAACAAGAAATGGATTCAAGAGATGAGTGAGCCTTGAAGAGAGCCACCATAGTTGAGAAGTGGTGGCACAACAAGATCAAGAAACCCGCAAGACAGTCTGAAAAGTTGAGGAAAGAAGGAGGATCGAGAGAAATAGAGGAAAGATAGATGGAAGAAATGCAGAGGATGAGAAGACAGGAACGACTCGCCAGTCAAAGATTAAACGAGAGAGAAGCAAGGAGAGAAAGAAGTCCCCAGGAGGCAGGACGAGAAGGAGGAAGCACGGATGTAAGAGAAGAGGACACCGACATGAATCTTGCAGGATAAAGAGAATATTCAGCCCCGATAATAGGAGAGATCGGTAATCTGGCTGAAGAGATCGCCCTAGTGGAAGCTAATGAGACCCCCTAGATCAAAGAAAACCATTCTGAAGCTAGTGGCGCCAGCCCCAAATCACACATACCCCAAGTGACTTCTATACAAGCAGTAAGTTCAATACTACCTTCTTATGCAAGTTTTGTTCCAGTACAATTAGTTAACCAGTCGCAACCAGAAAGTGTGACTACAGGGAGGATATTGGGATACCCTGGTAGATCCCAAGCAGGACCATTAGGGTTCATATTGATATGAACAATAGGATCAACAATGGCCAGCCATGCAGGAGGTTTGATTGCCCGATACCCAAAATTTTGGGGTAAGGAAGATGAAGACGTTGAGCAACACTGGTTCTTGTGCGAAGCAATCTGGAGATCCAGAGGGACTCTGGATGCGAATAAGTTGGTCAAGTTCTAGACTACCTTGATATTTCACACTCTCAAGTGGTACATGAAGATCATTGAACCAGGACTTCCATGGATGCAAGGTCAAGCATTCACACTTGGCCAGGTACAGACAAGGTTTATAGCAGAGTTCAAATTAAATCAGTCAGAACAACAGGCTCTATCTGAGTTGTGTGAGATCCAACAGAGGGAAGGCAAATCAGCCTGGGAGTACAGCCAGAAGTTCAAAGATTCCATAGGGAGGTTGGCACATCTAATCCATGAATAACATGCCATGAAGCTTGAAGACCTGGTCCATGAAAATTTGAGCCACCGTGGATGTAGTAAATGGGTGGTGAAGAGCGTAGAAATGAGCGTAATTGGAAAGGCGATCCACAACCACCATTATGACTGATTTATTCCCCAATTTGGGTAAGTCGGTAATAAATTCCATAAAGATATCCTTCCAAATAGCAGGGGGAATCGGAAGCGGTTGTAGGGTGCCCGTAGATTTGACTATTTCTCCCTTGTTGCGTTGACACACCTCACAT